>RJVU01042553.1:4306124-4317491 GCA_003731715.1 Anabarilius grahami
TTATGAGGACATTACCCATGTCCCCACTTTTCAAAAGGCTTATAAATCATACAGAATGAGTTTTTTTGAGAAAATAAAAATGTGCACAGTTTTCTGTGATGGGTAGGTTTAGGTGTAAGGGATAGAAAATACGGTTTGTACAGTATAAAAACCATTACGCCTATGAAATGTCCCCACAATTCACAAAAACAAACGTCTGTGTGTGTGTGTGTTTGTGTGTGTGTGGGGGCATGTTTTTGTGAAATATCAGGACACAAATGTGTATAATGACATGGGTATGACATAGGTATTACAAGGAGAGGGTGATTTATGAGGACATACCCCATGTCCCCACTTTTCAAAAGGCTTATAAATCATACAGAATGAGTTTTGTGAGAAAGTAAAAGTGTGCACAGTTTCCTGTGATGGTTAGGTTTAGGGGTAGGGGTAGTGTAGGGGGATAGTAAATATGGTTTGTACAGTATAAAAACCATTACGCCTATGGAATGTCCCCACAATTCACAAACGTGTGTGTGTGTGCATGTGTGTCACAAAAGAAAGTCATGCAGGTTTGGAATGACATGAGAGTGACTAATTGATGACAGAAATTGGGTAAACAAATGAATGAAATTTTAATTTTTAGGGCAGTTGTAGCCTAATGGTTAAAAAGTCAGACTGGCAACCCGAAGGTTGCAGGTTTGAGTCTCAGTACTGTTAGGAAATGACTGAGGTGCCTATGAGCAAGGCACCTAACACTCAATCGCTCCCCAGGAAAATAAAATGGCTGCCCACTGCTCCAGGTGTGTGTGTCCATGGTTTGCTGTGTGTGTGTGTGTGTGTTCCATCACTTTCACTAACCCTTTAAAGATACATATTAGGTTTATTTTTACCTTAAAGGATTAGTTCACTTCTGAATTTAAATTTCCTGATAATTACTGATGATTTCCTGATCCGCCACGCATTACGTAATCACATTAGAAAGGTCACGCGTGATGTAGGTGAAAGTACCGATCCAGTGTCTACAAAGCGAATGTGCAAAGACTAAGCCAAACTCCCTTTACAAAAAAAAAAGTAAACAATGATGTCGGACGATTTTGAAGTTGGAGGAGAAAATGAGATGGAGTTTTTCGCCCTACCGTGGTACTTCTGCCTACCTTCTGCATGACCTTTCTAACATGATTACGTAATGCGCAAGACGAGCATTTGTGGTTAAAAAGTATATACATTTTTATTTTTAGAAAATGAGCAATCGTTTTGCTAGACAAGACCCTTATTCCTCGTCTGGGATCATGTAGAGCACTTTGAAGCTGCATTCAAACTGCAATTTGGACCTTCAACTCGTACCCCAGTGAAATCCAGTATATATAGAAAAAACCTGGAATGTTTTCCTCAAAAACCTAAATTTCTTTTCAACCGAAGAAAGAAAGACAAACATTTTGGATGATATGGGGGTGAGTAAATGATCAAGAAATTTTAATTCTGAAGTGAACTAATCCTATAATTATTAACTTTTACTGAAAAACTAATTCGGTAAATACGACACTATGAGAAAACTGAGCCATTTTAATTCTGTAAGAGTTTAAAGTATTATTTTGTTGAGGCTGTGTTTACTTGTTTATAGGTGTTTTATGTAATGTTTGCTTAAGGCTGTAAGTGACTGTTGCAGGTAGGAGGAAGAGATATAATTTTTTTTTCCAATCTCCGAAAAGAAGCAAAGTTCAACTATTGCACATGGCCAGCAAAAAGACACAGCATGAACCCCAGCATGGGTAAATACAACAGGACACCATTAGTGACTTTGAGGAGGATGTTTTGGAGAACAAGAATAACACTTTCTGTCTAAAGAAAAAAGCCAAAGGGCAGGCACTATAAATATTTGCATGAATTTCAGTTGCATCAGCCAGTGCAGAAATATTCCTACTATCGGCAGCACCAGCTAACAGCTTCATAACTGTTGAGTGAGAGGCAGCACACATTAAAATGTCCAGTCAAACTTATATGAGCCTGAGCAAATGTGTGTGAGGGGAATTGCCTACAAACACACTCACTGGTTCTTGAGCCCTCTTTGCCTCCCCTGCATTTCCACATCTTTCTCTGATGTGGTTATGTTAAATTAGATTTCCTGCAGCATAGCTGATCTAATTGGATATAACTTGCCTTCGGGGAATGCCAGTATTACCCAGCATGCACCTCTCAGGGGAGCAGTCATGAGTATGTCAGTGGTGGTGGTCTCTACAGGTGTGAAATGAGAAAAAATAGATCTAGTTGAGCACTTGTCTGTAAGACAAGTATGATGCATCTTGACTTTCTTGACAAAATGTGTTTTTGTCAACTATAATATATTGTTGAACGTCTCTGTCATAAAAGTGACATCTGAACCTGCTTTTATGACGGTGTATTTGTCTGTTTTCACATGTGTGCTTATGCTGAAGTAGGCTGATGCAATTCTTGTCTGCTTTTGTTTAATGAGCTGATGGAGAAGCATGAATAGATGCGGGTTTGTTTAAATTCACACCAGCTCACTTCAAACTAGACGTCGGTCTGTTTCTCTGTTACCTTCAATCTGAGACACACTGACACAAGCACACACACCAAGTTCACAAAATAAAATGTGTAGAACCATAGTAAGACATTTTTCAACACTATCATAGAAATACTGTGGTATCTTAATTACTGTTGAGGACGAGGAGTGGTGGCAGATAAATGAATTTAAGTGGAAAGCCAATAACAGAGCTATATACTTGTAGAATTCTTCTGATATCCACTGACAGTTCAGCGCCACAGAAGACATATGTGGTTGTGTGCGTGAGAGAAGACATTTGATTGACAGAGGCTAAATCCAGCCTGACTCTCTCTCACAAACAACCCTATTTATAGCAGCAATCTCACCTCCGCTTGGATTTGTGTTTTCCAACAGTGCTTCAGTCTTCCTTATTTTCCCAAATAAAGTTAAGCTCATTAAGAGGTTGGTTTCACACAGAAAGATTGCGTGATCTTCAGAGAGATCTGTGAGCATTCTTTTCATAATGGTTTGAGTCTGAGACAGGGACTATTACTGTATGCTACAGCAGACTGAGCTCAAATGGCCTTTTGATTGCAACAAGAGATCAACTGTATTTGATCTATCCTCAGCTAAACATTGTGTCAAACACACGCTTTATCACTGAGAGAGGTATATAGAGAAATGACAGAGATATCAAACAGAGCGATTACTATGGATACTGACATATTGACTTGAGCTTAAATTCCTTTCTGTAGTCTGCAGAGAGAGCACTGGTTCTTTCAGAGTCTCCTTTCCCATTTGATTTTGTCTTTCCCAGCCCTTGTTAATGGCCATAATGGTCTTACCCTTTTCTAATGTGATTTACAGCATACTGTAGGACATTGTATACCATCTTAATATAATTCAGGAGGTTCCAGTAGTCATTATATTCCTTTAAGATTTATTGTATGAATCTCAAAAACAATAATTAATAATCGTTTTTCTTTACAGTCCCTTGTTTTTACCAGAGCTGGAATCAAAAAATTGTCAAAACAACTGGACCGAATTCAAATTTTGAAATGATTGCATTTGTGTTAGGTTGCAGACTTCAGCTTATCTTCAAAACATGGAATAAGAATATCTATAATTTACGGACATCAGGATTTAGAATTATGTTCTTATAGAGCACAGAATTTTTATAGAATGATTTACATTTTATGTGTTATCTAAGAAAAATTGAAATGAGAAATGGGAAATTTTTTTTGAAAACTTTCTTCTTAAAGGGGCTCTCTGTAGGAATGACACCCAGTGTTCAAAATAGGTACTGCAGTCCAAATTCAAAATATTGTTTGGCCCGCCCCCTCGTTCAAAGACATGGGTTGCCAGCTTTTACAGCATATGGTTACCAGCAACAATAGGTAGAGCAATTGACAATGAAAGCTGAGGAGACTTGCACACTGTAAGCTGATGAGTTGATTTATCTGTTTTGATATGCTTTTGCCAATTCCGATTTTCTTTCTAAGAACTATAAATGACAACATATACAAACAAAAATCTACTTTTCTTCAATGCAGAGTTTTATTTTCATTAAAAAATAAGTAAAAGTCAGTAATAAAATATAAACAGCTCAAATAAATGCAATAGAATAAAGAGAGCTATGAAACTAAGTTTTTTGGGTTAACTGGGTTTTTATTCAGGTAAGAAATACTACAGAAACTAAAGTAATCAAATGTAAAATAACACATTGTGTTATTTTGCATTGGTTACCTTAATTTCTGTAGTCTTTATTGCAAATAATTCTTACCATTAAAGTTATAAAACGTATTCAGTCAAGAGCAGAAAGTGATTTTCTTTGTCTTTTGTTCTTTGATTAACATGACAGACAGCAGCAGGAATATTGGACTGCTGTCCCTTTAAGAGTTTATGAACGGTGTTCAACGGACCCAATACTGTTACACACGACATGGGTTCACTTTCTTAGCTATTTTAACGATCCAAAACTGACTGTGTTTATCGGTATACTCGCCAAGATTTCCTGTGCCGCTGGTTTTGACATACTTTTGTATGTATTTGACAGTTTAAGCGCAGGAAGGCGCTTATTTTGGTACTTGTGACTCTGTTTGATTTCTGTCTCTGAGACTGAGCGTGGCTTGTTCGCTCCACTAATATAGATCAGTAGTGCGCGCGCTTTCGGTGTGAGCGCGAGACCTGCGGGAATGACTAAAATTTATGCGCAATACAAGCACTACTTAACCGGAGCGAATGAGACGAGAGAGAGAGAGGAGGCGCCCGCGCGGGTGTGTGTCACTTCACCGTGACAGAGAAGAGAGCGAGAACGCGCAGCTGACGTTATTGCCTGATTCTCTGACCCAGTTTGTTTGCTGGTTTCCATGGCTGCAATACGCGGTGTTTTCCGCCAACTGGCAACCTGTGATGTCGAAATACTATTGGATAAACTGGCAGCACACGGTTTCGCACAGACCAAAACAAAGACAGACATTCTGACACGGAACGCACATTTTCAAAGTAGAATATCTGGCTGTAGCATTGTTTTTCTGAGAAACAAGTAGGTGAACAAACATATTAGGGTATTTTTATGCTTTATTAAAGTAAAAATCTTACATAGAGCCCCTTTAAAGGTGCTGTAGAACGTCTTTTTAAAAGATGTAATATAAGTCTAAGGTGTCCCCTGAATGTGTCTGTGAAGTTTCAGCTCAAAATACCCCATAGATTTTTTTTAATAAATTTTTTTAAGTGCCTATTTTGGGGCATCATTACATATGCGCCGATTTAGGCTGCGGCCCCTTTAAATTCTCGTGCTCTCCGCCCCCGGAGCTCGTGCTTGCCTTAAACAGCATAAACAAAGTTCACACAGCTAATATAACCCTCAAAATGGATCTTTACAAAGTGTTCGTCATGCAGCATGTCTAATCGCGTAAGTATGGTATTTATTTGGATGTTTACATTTGATTCTGAATGAGTTTGATGGTGCTCCGTAGCTAAAGCTAACATTACACACTGTTGGAGAGATTTATAAAGAATGAAGTTGTGTTTATGAATTATACAGACTGCAAGAGTTTAAAAAATGAAAATAACGACAGTCTTGTCTCCGTGAATACAGTAAGAAACGATGGTAACTTTAACCACATTTAACAGTACATTAGCAACATGCTAACGAAACATTTAGAAAGACAATTTACAAATATCACTAAAAATATCATGTTATCATGGATCATGTCAGTTATTATTGCTCCATCTGCCATTTTTCGCTATTGTCCTTGCTTGCTTACCTAGTCTGATGATTCAGCTGTGCACAGATCCAGACGTTAATACTGGCTGCCCTTGTCTAATGCCTTGAACATGAGCTGGCATATGCAAATATTGGGGGCGTACATATTAATGATCCCGACTGTTACGTAACAGTCGGTGTTATGTTGAGATTCGCCTGTTCTTCGGAGGTCTTTTAAACAAATGAGATTTATATAAGAAGGAGGAAACAATGGAGTTTGAGACTCACTGTATGTCATTTCCATGTACTGAACTCTTGTTATTTAACTATGCCAAGGTAAATACAATTTTTAATTCTAGGGCACCTTTAAATTAAACATCAGACCAGGCTCTGAAGTCTGCAGGCTCTGTAAACTATAGACTTGTGTTAGGCCCTGTTTAAGAAAAAAAAAAGAAGACTTTTAATGTTATGGCAGGCAGAGTGATTGGCATCACTGTGATTTGAATGAATTTGCTCTCATCTTTCATCACTCCCTGCACAGCAGCTCATACTTCATAATGTCTGTCCTACTGTTGATTGTAGCACACCACAGCACCATCTCTTTACGTGACTCCAAATGAAATCCCAATGTCTCCTGACTGCTTAAGCAGTAGACTTCATGGGAAATCAGAGAGATTAGCGGGAGAAAAGGGGACAGAGTGACGGCCCACAAATCAATAGCTGCTTCACTGATGAGCAGAATTTATACCTCTGTAAATAGAGCCGAGTCTAGTGGACAGTAATCAGATTTAGACTTATGCGCTGCTGAAGAAGCCACTGAGGAGCACAGTAAACATACTCGGAGATAAAGAAGGACCCAGGGCAAATGTTTGGGGCTGAGGATGAATGCACGGCAGAACAGTTTTTGTAGGAGAAAATGCCAAAAAGCAAAAAATCACTGAACTATAAGATGCTAGACTTTGTGTTTTGGTGTTTTCATGCTTCTCTTATTTACTGAGAGCGGATTCACTGCTCTTTTGGCAGATCATTATGCTGGAGAGATGCAGGGAAGACAGGGCACAAGGGATGTTGTTACTTTTTGGCTGCTTTTATCCAGGGTACAGTAACTGTGGCCAGAGATATAATCAAGAGTCCTGCTGAACTACACCAACAACTGGGATTTTGGGCTGTGTAAACACTTTAAACACCTTAAACACCATCCTGTTGCCACCCAAGATGCAACCCTGACAAGCAAACCATCTGCACAATATCCAAGGTATAAAGCTCTATATATCTCATCATATACTGTAAATTGGTCAAATCCTGGTGATGATGCAGGTTAGCTTCCTGTTTATACTGGAACTGCAGTGTAATCTACAGGGCAACATGAACCAGCCAGTCAGCCAGAATAAATGCCAGTGGGTCCTTGTCTCCCCTCACAGTTAAATGTCATTCTTTTACGTTCTCCTCCTCTCGTTCACCTCAATTCATTCTCCCTCTGCCTCTCTCTCCTCCCACTTCTGACAGTTGCTCAAAGCTCTGTGATTATTATGCCACTAAAATCAATGACATTCAGGAGAACCTGTCCTGCAGGAAAGGTCACACACTTTCTCTGTTCCTCATATATTATATATAGGGAGAGAGGATTCTAAAAATTAAACAGATGTCACACATGACATATGACCAAACACAAAACATGTATAAACATATTATACAAATGTAATAGTTTAAAGGGTCCAAGAGGCATCGCTAGGCCCATTTTTGTAGGGCTTCAGCCCCCCTAAATTTCACTGGTTTTGCTTGTTTTTTGAGACAATTTCATGACATTTTCATGTTAAAAGTGTTTTTGTTTTCCACCAGGTGACAGAAATCCTCCGCTAAAGCGTGGCACATTTTCCAAAATGAGAAATGTAGTTCTTCTTTGAAGTTAATTTTACTGCACAAACGTAGAGTTAAAAAAACTGTGTTTAAAACATTACATGTGTTGAAATAAAAATATTTTACCCAAATATTGCCAATTTAGTTTGCCTATAATGTTAATGAATATTTAGCTGGTTAATGATTAATGAAATTATAAAAATGATTAGAAATTAAATCAATATGGGACTGACTTTGGAGGTAGTGTAGAACCTACTGTATTGTTCATGCCTACCCTAGTATAAAAATGATATATTAAATTATTATTATTATTATTTTTTTAAATCATACTCTCATTGGAGGCTGAGCCCCCCCTAATGTTGAAATCCTAGAATCGCCCCTGAAGGGAACTAAAAAAGCCTGTCAATATGCAAAGTAAATTGCTTGCCAGATAAGACGGAACGATCTGCTGTTAAATCCTCTGCAGGTCAGAACTGCTTTGAAGATAAGGGTCTATTAGTGGAAGAATGCAACACCTCAGCTAACTGAATCAATACGTAATGAACACATTGGCCTTCTAAGAATATTACTGACTCTAAATGAACAGAACCATTTAAAAAGTTGTCTATCAAGCAACCTCTGAAAGATTATGCTTTGTTTTATCTCTTAAGAGCTGACTGCAGTCCTGAATGTTCACCATTTTTCAACAAGTTTAGACAAAATTCAAAATTGGAGGTTTGCTCCCTTTAATTCATTCATGAGCTGGAATATCATGGGAATTGGTCACACTTCATAGGAATAGGAAGTTGAAATGGAATGACAGGAAAAGGAACTTACTGAATTGCAATTCAAGGTGATGCATTCTGGTAAGTGTTTTTCCACCCTGATGCAGGTAATTTATTAAATATTATGAAATTTTTAACTAAATCAAATTAAGTGGCTATAGAAATATATCTGTTTTTAAGGCCTATAAAACCTTTCAACTATTTTTAATACAAAAACAAGGCCTTGTCATTCTAACATTCAAACATAAAGCTTTCCATATGGAAAGCTTTGTTTTTCTACTCAAAGATAAAAGTTAAATGAATTTCTTCAATTCTACTTCCTTACTATTTGAATTACAATTCTGTATCCTGTTTGCTACATCAATTCAAATTCAAATCAAATTCAGGAAATTGGAATATAAATCGCAATTCAATTCTGAATAAACTGATTCTCCCCTCCAGTGTTATCAAATGCACCTGCATTTCTGACATGCACTGACAAAACAGTTGCTATTTTTTGGGTTAATTAAAAACAACAACAAAAAAGGTTTGTTGAGAAAGAGTTAAACTCGCTTAAGCCCCCCTAAGCCTAAACAATCCTGGAATCACACCTGGATTAGGCCTATTTTCCATGCTGAAGGTCAAAATAAATCCCAAGTCATGCATAATACACAAGGGCAAGGCAACAGAATCCTGAGCGAATTCACAAAACAGTTGCAGAAAAAGTTCTACGTTATTAGAGATGTAAATTATTAAACTGTTATACTGCTAGAAGTGTTGATGGAGACTATGAGTGTTAGTAATATGAGCAACAACAAGAAAACTCATCTTTCACAAAATTGTGCATCTGGAATTGCTATCATTGATCAGCGCACACCTAGACAGTTTCTTTATAAGGCGATTCCTCACCGGCTTAAGAGACTACAAATACAGAGGATGTTTAGGAATTAAATTACCACCAAATATTCTGTGCTTGTAGAGTCTGTTGTTTTTCTGTGGACTTTGAAAGATGTTGATTAAAGAAACATTAAATGCAATACCTAGCATCTAAATAATTTAGACCAGCTCTATATTACAGAATTCTGTACACGTAAGTTTGGGGATTTTGAGATTTCCAAGAGCATCTGAGGATAAACTCTCGCAAGTTTTGTGTGTGTGTGTGTCCATGGTCAGTTTCACACAGGCATTAAAGGTTCATTAGTTCAGTTCTTTCTAATGTTGATTCTTGGTGACACATCAAACAAGCTTGTGATTAGATCTGAGAGCTGCCGTACCCTGTGATGTTTGTTCTGATTATGCCTAGATAAGGAAAGAAAAGAACTATAGAAACAATTTAAAATGTTCTAGAGCTTTCCACCACTTTGTAAATGTTATACATTTTATATTTGAAGTAACATTCAGGGTCTGAGCAAACGAGAAGGTCCTTTCTGCAGTCTGTTCAATCAACCCACTCATTAACATTATCAGTCATTCAATCCATAATCAATATTCAGTTCCATCCATAGTAGAAGAGGCACCAGAGGTCTTTTCTGAGAGGAAGAGAAATACGCTCTGATAGTATCACCCCAGCTCAGAGCTCTAAGTGATTGTGTCAGCACTGACAGTGTCTGTCTGCACCTACAGTACCATCAACACACATCACTGCTGCCTCTCTGCTCAGCAGATTAATCTCTCCACAGACATTAAACAACCCTGGCAAACTGGGGTCAGAGGTCAGATCAATGAGATGTCTGTCCAGCACCTCCAACCTACGTTACTTAAAGCATGTTATCTGACTGAGGCTAAAGAAAATAAAGTTTGACTTCACCAGGACAGAAAAAGGAAGCCGGATAACAGTCTAAACTAAAAACCACTCCACCGTTCTCTGAATTTTAATTTATAACTTTTAATTGGTAACTTTAAAGTTTTTTTTTTTCATGCAAATGTGCAGAGCAGAGCAAGCAAATCTTTGAGGGTTTTAACATTCAATTAAGTCTGCACTCTGCAAAATGACAAAGCACATCAATAAAGACAGACATTGACACTCTTCCATTTACTATTCCATTTCCAAACTTTCTACACCACTTATGAGTTTCTATTTTTTAGTACTTACGATGGTGCATACTGTAATAAGCAATAATCAAAACTTCTTAACATAAACATTCGTTTTCATCAAAGATCAAAATTTATACTCAGTGTACCTCCAGAAGATAAACTGTAGGAATCATAGGACTAAAAAGAAATAAAAAGAAGAGTGAAGACAGAAATAAATCAACCCTTGCAATCTGTCAAATTTTCAATTTACAGATGCAGAGAGCTTCCATCTTTTAGGCCTCTAGTATTCAGCACTAAAGCTAGTCTCTACAAGATGAATGCATGGGATAAAACACCACAATGTCATTCATTCATGTAAAATGAGTTTGCCTAAAGCACAAAAGAGGTTTGTCATAATAGTTTGCCATAAAAAGCTATCATGTATATGGCTGACATCAACAATAATGAAAAGTCTTACCAGCAGTGTATGAAGTACACAAATCCTGTTATACTATTTAAAAAAAAGTGTGAAAACACTTGCTTTTGAATGTACTCAAGTATCAAATGTAAAGGTTTTGATCTATTAGGGTGATTGTTTATTATTTTCTGCAAATTCATATGCTCCATTAATTAGTTTTTTTTTCCCTCAAAAGCTGTATATAAATAATTTTGATGTAATTCTAAAATATTCCAGAAAATTATGTAACATATATTTACTAAATGATAAAAACAAAGCAATAGCTTTATTTAGCCAGTTGCACATTTTTAGTAAACTGAATTAATTTCGGATCTTTCTGCACAGCTGGCACTCAGATGATAAAACATTCAGTGTAACTATAAATCATTACTCTCAAGAGTCTCTTTTATAAAATCAAGCATATCAAAGCGGTACTATAATATATTTTGATTCTAAGGTCCAATTACATTGCTTTTCTTTCTTTCTTTTTTTGCCCAAAAATGGTCATAATTGTTCATGACCCATTCTCTGAGCCCTAGATTTTAATTTTTTTTTTACTGCTGCTTGGACCCCTTAACATGTAAAACATGCTGAACACACAGCTTTT
>RJVU01042553.1:4322458-4389288 GCA_003731715.1 Anabarilius grahami
AAAAAAAAAAAAAAAAAAAAAAAAAAAACAAAGGAGTAAATGCATCATCTTGTATAAATCAGAGCTAACGTGACAAAGACAAATAAAAGAACTGACAAACATTACTTTAAAAACTAAACTCAGTACCGTTATTTGTAATGCAAGAATCCCGGCCTCAGCCTCGAGCGTCCCTCCCGTTCCCCGCGCACTTCCCGCCCGCAGCATTTCAAATATCACCCGCTGCATACACGGTAAAGGAGACATTTATTTTAAAATGATTTATAAACATACTCTCAAGGTCCAAACTGAATACATTTCTATAAAACAAACGAGTGAATGCAACATCTTGTATAGAAAATATTCAGCGCTAGCCTGTATACTGTAAAAGACAAAATTCAAAAATTCGGTTAGTCACGATTTCGTTAGTATTCATGTTCACAAACTACGTTAATTAACTCATAAACAAATAAAACACATGTTCAACCTTTGTATTATGGAGTATATTAATAAAAACAACTTTCCAACCTACCTTAATTCATCCGAGTCCGGGGAAAAGAAAATGGCCGCTGACTCGCAATTTTCAGGACAGGCTCGTGCGTCATGACGTCAGAAAAAAAAAAGTCTGACGCGGGGTCCTTAAAGGGAAATTATACGTTGGCTGAAAGTGAGACATTTGAGTAGTTGTGGATTTCTACGTGTTTAAGTTGAAAGAGTGTACAATAATGCGTTACAATTCGGAAAGCAGAAAGACAAAGTAATTCGACTAAAATAGGTATAGCAATCCAGCTTACACCCACATTAACTTTTTACAGTGTAGGCTACTGTAGTCACATGAACTGTTTTAAATACATCTTTAGTAGCTTTCTGGGCATTGAAAGTGTTAATTGTCTTGCTGACAATGCAGGCTTCACTGAGCCATCATATTTTATGAAAAATATCATAATTTGTGTTAATGAAAGATAAACTAAGGTCTTACAGGTGTGGAATGACATGAGGGTGAGTAATAAATGACAGAATTTTCATTTTTGGGTAAACTAACCCTTTAAGAGCTGTAAATGAAATTGTCCCTAATATTTTTTATATTATAAAGCCAGAACATAAAATCATGAAAAGATGTAGATGTTAAAAAAAATCACTTAAATAATAATAATAAAAAAACGAATCACTAAAACAAAACAAAAAAGCCAATATAAATTATATTAAAGAAATCTCAAAAAGAATAATGTGACCTGATTATTTACAAAATACACCCTGCTGAAAATCACCCTGCTTGCCTGGCCTATTAGCTGGTTTAAGCAGGTCTCCAGTCTAGTCATGCTGGTAGACAGCTGGGGCCAGTTGCATAAACTTAGTCACTATATTAAGACTGTGACTTAAGAACTAGTTTGACCAACTTGCAGTTAACCAAGGGGTAATCAATGTTATTTTTCCAATTCAAATTACACCAATCTACCTTTTTATGTAACTGTAATTAGGACCACTCTTCAAGAAAAACATTAGCGTCTTAACTTTGAACACTAGTCTAAGTGGTTTATGCAACCGGCCCCTGCTCTCAACTTGACCAGCTGAAATGTGCCCAAGAGCCCTCTAAAACCAGACAACAGTCCATGCTGGGAGACCAGCTAAAAATAGCAAACCAGCTTTTAGCTGGTTTATTTTTCAGCAGAAGTCTAAAAGATCAAGCCAATAAATGTCTGGGATTTACTTCTGTCTATACACAGCGTGTTCTTGTGTTTAATTAAGTTAACTTTAATTTCACTTGAATTTAATTACACTTGATTTATTATAGTCAAGGCCATAAAGAAGATATTACAGAAGTGTATGCTGTTTCACAGTGAAGTCTATAACATCAGAAGGGAATATTCTCTCATGCAAACAGACCACAGGGTAGGGAATAAGATCTGAGGGAGCCGTTAATGAGGTGAGGCAGACCAGCACTCCTGTGTGGACATGGCGAGATGTCTCAACTAAATCACTGTGTGGATAGTAACAGTAATATGCTCTGGTCTCTCATTAGTTTGGTATGAATACTGAGCTTGATGATCTGAGTACAGCAGGAGAGGGAGGGTGAGAGAGAGAGAGAGAGACCAACATCACTGAATTTAGGAATAATTGCAAATATCAAAGTACAAAGTAGTGCTTCAAAACTAAAAAATAAAAAAATAAAATTAATAGGCCTACTAGTTATTTAACAACTCTTACTTTGTCTTATCCTTTAGTTTGTTTCACAGGTTGTTTAGTGAAATGCCCCCATCTAGGGAACAACAACAACAACAAAAAGACAAGTAGAATAAGACTATAATGAAAAGTTACTGACTCATGCTGCTGTTCGCCATCAGAGACCAGTTCCATTCAGGAACAGACATCCATAAGTTCTCTAACAAGTCAAATGATAGGCTCATTAAGCTCATACATCACAGACACACATAACAAATTCCGTTTCACTTCACTCGCTCACCCACTGCTTTCAAATGAGATATAGCACTGCTGCTGAGTTCAGCCTGCATCAGTACAGTTCTGCTTTGTTAACTTTAGAACTGCTGAAACTGGAGTCGCTGAATCTACATTAGGCCTACATGAGCGCCACATTGAGATTGACACCGAATGTATTGTATATGGTGTGTTTCTTGTGTGTGTCCTATATAATTATTGGGGCTTCAGGCCCGAGGCAGACTCTGCCTCAATAAAACAATTGATAAAGATCACCAATAAAACTGATTTGCAATAACTAACTGAACTGCTTACAAACAGTGTTAATTTCGTTAACGAAAACTATGACGAAAAATGTTCGTTGACGACCTTTTTTCCATGACTGAGAGAAGACACCAATTTCATTTAACGATAACGTGACTAAAACTACACATGCAATATCATTGGCGAAAAAAAGACGAGACTGAAATGTGGCTAAAAGACTAAACACTTGACCAAAATCACTCTTTTGAAATCACTTTTTGTTTTTGTCGAATAAAGGAGACAAAACATTAGAAAACATCCCTATCAGAGCTTTTCTGTTGAAAGAAAAAGTTTTACTTAATCTTTGCTATCTGGCAACCACGAAGCGCGGATGATCTGAAAAAACACAAGTAGGCTAAGCTAAAGTTCAGCACTCTTCATTTGAGATTTCTACTTAAATTAAAGTGTCTATATTGCGCTGCTCGTTTACTGACTAAATCTGGGACCAAAGTGCAGGCTGATATCCAGCAGTGTTTCTCAAACTGACGCGAAAAGTGCCGTTCATTTTATTCTACTCCACCTTAAAAATAACATAAAAACTGAACTGTATTTCTAGCAGTTAAAATGGCGTATATACACGACATTCAATCAGATTACCTCATCTTTCCCGGTCGAAACTGACTGCACCCACACAAGCCGGCATCGCGCTACATTAGTGCTGTTCTCGACAATATAACGTTACCTTTGTAAAAGTGAGGATTTAGCACTTAGCATGAAGAACAAATATAGACATAGACTGCATGTAGAATTAAGATTAAAACTCTCTTCGATACAAAAACATACCCTTCTGCGAGTTAATGTTTTTAATGTTGATCATATTATACCAGCATGAATATTGCCCGTATATAATATAATATATAATTTCCCAAGCCTAATTTTTGCTCTATTTTGCAACGAAAGCCACAGAACTGCAGCACACAAGCTGTTTCGTGAACAAACCTGTGGCTTTAAACGAATCGTCAATGATTCATTCATAAATACAGCCGCTTGCTTTGATACTGAAAGAATGAATGACTCGATGATTCACTCATAAAAACAGTGACTTACCGCCACCTACTGGCGGTTTTAATGTAATATTTAAAAGTATCACTTCGTTTTTATCATCATTGTATTTATTGATTATAAAAAAAAAAAAAAATGTATTTAAGGCATTATTTATTTTACAAAGGTATTTATAAAGGTAAAAAATGCACTGGAAAAATCGATTTAAGAAGGCAAATATTGTCCCTTAATGGAAATGTGTAACTGCAGTCTAAGTGGAAAAGAGAGGGTGCACAGAAGGATGTTAAATCTCTCAGGGGGTACAACACTCTAGAAAGTTTGAGAACCACTGAAAGAGGATATGTACATTTGCACAAGTGCTACTGCTATGAGTGCAATGTCAATACAGTCTGTAACCTTGATTCAAATGTTTCATAAGCTTAAATCAATTGGTCTAAAGAGAAAAATTATAATGACTATTTTGTCTAAAGACTACATATAAAATAGCTATCAAAATTAATGTTGGTAACTGTAGTTTGACTACAAGTAATGACTAAGACTTGACAAAAATGTGATGACTTTTCGTCAACTAAAACTAGACTAAAATATGAAAGACTAAAATGACTAAAATGTGACTAAGACTAAGGAGCATTTTCATCTTAAGCTAAAGACTAAGACAAAATCAAAAATGGCTGCCAAAATAACACTGCTTACAAATCAAATGGCCAGTTTTCCTTCTGGCTTTTTCTTTTGATGTTTATCAAGGTTATAAAACCTCCACGAAGTACCACTGAAAATTATTGTTATGTGGTTGATCTTAAGTAAAACCTGAAACTGAAAGAATCACTACAGACTTAAAAATACTATGAGTGCCACTAGTTTTTGATTAAGAGAGAGTTATATTATGCCTGAGACTGAGGGAATACTGGTTTGGAGAAATAGATTTGATTCAATATAGACCTCTCTCTTTCTTCCTTATAGTCTCCTTGGACCAAATCGGATTAATTGAGAATCTGCTTTAAAGTGACAGAAGAACTATTGTATATGCCCCTTTTTACCACACCTCTTTACTTGGGAAAGAGAGATAGAAAATGATCTATAACACTGCCTGTCTTCTACTTTTATGCTTTTTTCTTAATGAAAATGAATGAATAAACCAAAGTCAGATGACTTACAGACTATACTAGCGAGTCAATTTAGTAAAACTAAAAACTTTTCTGAAGTCTGAAGATGGCAGTGTTGGGAAAAATTTTCCACACTTTAACCTCCAATTAGTTTCGTCATGGATCTGACTGCAGTTCGCATATATGAGAATGAGCTGTCCTTCCTGCTTTTGGAATACTAACACTCATTCCTGCATGCACACGATTGTGTTCTCATTTGAATATTGTAGAGAAAGATCGGCATCAAACACAGCCACAGACCTCTACATCTCACCCTCTTCTGCTTCTCTCTATCCTCTCCCTCCACTTTTTCTATTTCCACCCATTTAAGTTATTATATAACACTCTCAGGGACTCTAAGTGCATTGTGTTCTCTCTGTTAAGAGGTGTGTGTTTGTATTAGGATCATTATTCACCACCGAAAGACAGAGAGGTACCAGAGCAGATGATTTGTGAGAGAAAGAGAAGTGTGTGTGTGTGTGAGAAAGAGAGAGAGAGAAAGAGAAAGAGAGAGAGATAAATAATTAAACTAATCAAAAACAAAGCAGTTGTATCTAAATGGAAAGTTAAGCTAATGTAATGCAATGATGAGCATCCGTTTTCCGATGAACAAGAACACAGTTAAGTGTCTAAGAGAGAAGGACATGCAAAACATCCTTTCAGCTGCTTTTTATAGCAATCACTTCCTGGCAGCAAAAAACAACCAAAATTGTTTTTAAAAGCCATAAAGCTGAAATTGTGAACCCTTTCATACTCTTCAGTTAAGCATATAACATTCCAGAATACAGTAGGAGAAGATACAATTATGCAAATATACACTCTTAAAAAAGGTGCTTTGGATGACAAACGGTCCTTGCTGAAACAATTACCGCTCCGAGAACCCTACGCAAATACGGGTCTTCACAGCTCTGAGGGGTTCTTGGCATCGCAAACACAGTTCTTAGCCACTTCAAAGGGTTCTTGGCAACAACAACAACAAAAAAAACATTGAACTGTTTCTTTGACCAAGTAAAACATCGGTAGGAATGTAGTCAAAGGTCATTTCCCTTTGACTGTATTCTATTTGTCCCTTTGCCCTGGTTATCTTCAAAAATATGACATAAAATAATAACAATAAGTTTATTAAGATAAATAATAATAATAATAATTTCTCTCATCCTTGTCTGATTTATCTTAATTTCAAATTAAGCAAGAGCCTATTATGGTGTCTTTTAATGTGGTTCACAGTCTTACTAAAGCTAGTATTTTTTTTGTTCACTTATACCATTTGCTTTAAAGGGATAGATCACACAAAAATGAACATTATGTTATATTTACTAACCATCATGTCATTCCAAACCTGTATGACTTGTGGCTTGTATGACTGTGGAAAATATTGACTGTGGAAGATATTTTGATGAATGTTGGTAAGCAAAAAGTTTTGGTGACCACTGACTTTAGTTAAAATGATTTTATTATGCAAAATTAGAGACTGTGGAATCATATGAGAGCCATGAAATGAGCAGAGCCGTGTAGCAAATGAGCTGCTAGTCAATTAGGCCTCTACAATTAAGTGATCATTATAACAAACTATATGACCCTAGAATGCCACGACTGACCAATCAGAATCAAGTATTCCAGAGAGCAGAATAATTTGCATAAATATGAGACAGGCTATTCAGATCTGTTATGATTATTGGAAACGTTCCTAAACTTTTTTAACTAACACTCAATCCTCATAAACACCATTCAGGATTTCTTGAAGAATACTGCATACATTTTAAACCATACTACATCAGGTCTTTTACCTATATTATTTATTCTTAATAACAAAATTCTGAGTTTGGTTCCCTTTAGTGGTTTCCTAACTTCAGTCACAATATCTGTGTTAAAGGTGCATGGAAAGTTGGCTATACCATCTAGATATTTGATATTTAGATAGAAAAATGATATTCATGCATTTCACAGCACACAACCTATCGCTGCTTCATTTCAACTGCACCTCTCACTATAATATAAAATATATCTCTAGATGCTTGATTCCATTTATATTCAATATACTCATATCAGTACTACTCACTGGCACACAGACACACAACAATTTAAAATTATATTTTATAGCTTTCATAGCATAATATTTTTTTATTACAATTTAAGTTATTTTACTACCTTACTACTTTTTTATGTAATTGATTTATACACGTTACTTTGATGCATTACAAAGCCATAAACATACAATGAAAATCTCATGAATATTAGGAGTTAATCAAATAGGATCACCATCCACTGTGACGGCAGATAATCAGTCTATTATGATTATGAGACCAGATTACAATCAATTTCAGGGTTATCCTGCTAAATAAGACAGCAAATGTCAAAATTTATCAACAGACCATAATGTATGAGCAAATGCTGTATGGATATTTCCTGTACAATCTCAGTGGCTTTATTAGCTGGGGATGTACAGTAAATTATAACTGACCGCAGCAGAGAAGCACAAGTAAGTGATTGCTTTAGAAAGAACTGTCTGCAAACACACACGCGCACACACAGACAGCATTTCAGGGAGAAACAAACAAATAAATGTACAACATGCCCTATCTGTTAGAGAAACATGTGATAGCTATGTAATTGCATACATAATGGCTGCACGCTGTGCCGAGGGTTTTTTAGCAATATTAAATGGGCCGGATCATTAGCAGCATGTTTTGCTGTAGTCATCCCCATTAACCTCGGCCCACTCTGTTTATCTGCCACATTATACAATTAAGGGGTGCTTTGCGTAACAGTCTTTCTCTCTCAGAAAACACCCATCATTAAATCTCCTCTCTCACAAAGCCTATCTGTACATGTGTGCACTTGAACGCTCAGAAAAATGCCACCACACACACGCACACACAGTGTCCACTTACACTGCGATGCAGCTCTCTGAGAGCCTCAGTTTGGAGCACTTTATGCAACAGCAGTTCTGGAGAGCAAGAGCAGAGTTAGTGTAGGTGATAATACTCAGCAGGGCATGTAATCATGTCAGTATCAGAGCTTTGTTTCTACACAAAAGTACTGTGATCAGCTTGATAGGGAGGACTCTGATCACTCTTGGTCTGAAACGCTGTGCCTGCTGTTGTCAACCTCACAAGTTAACATGCAGTGAGTTATGAGTTCCTGCAGTCCCAGCCCTCTTTACTCATTCACAGCATCAATACTGATAGTGTGAGTCAAGAGACTTACAAGAAAAGCAGAGAGTCAGCTGAAAGTTGAAAATAAGACACACTAGGCTAATGGCAAGCAAATTTCCTGCCAGACAGGTGAAATTTCTCAGAGCCTATAGGGAAAATTGTATAATCGCTTTCTCAATATAAACAGTGAGCGCTGCTGTGGCTTCCAGCCCCTCAGGAACGTTCTGTCATAGCTCAGTCTGGGGGAACAGGAATTGGTGTCATTTGACATGGCAGGAATGGATTTCTCAGTCCTGCTTTAAAAATCTTGATATTTGTCAGGATGACACTTATTTGAGGGCCGAAGATTTTCTATCAAGGAGGACTATAATATTTGAAGAAAGCTATTTCAAAGGCAATTGCTTTGCTGTGGCGTGCAGTGGTGTTCTGAAATGAGGAGGCAAAGTCCTCATTTCATTTATTTATTTTATAAATCAAATGTAAATTTATGTCCCAGTTACACTTTATCAGTGTTCGAACTATACAGTGGACTTTGGGGGAGCCCACTTGATTTTGCGCGTGCGTCAAAAGAGGACTTATAATGAGTTACAAAGATATAACAGCTACGACTGTGTACACTACTTGCTTTATGCAAGCATTATATAGGATTTCCCCTATTATACATTATCGACAAGAATTGATAGGTGAAACAACACAGCCACTCACAAATAGTCTAAACAAAGCATCAGGCTGTCTTTGAGTTAACGGTTAAAGTTACTCGTCGTCAGGCTACAGAAGAATAGCCTACCAAATTTCCTCCGTTCAATTAGGTCTAATAGGCTACATCGAGAGTCACGCAGGGCTAACAACCCAGACACAACACAAAATTGCGAATAACATGTCTCACCTTAACACAGGCCTGGGGTCAGCTTCCTTTGCTGTTCGAGTTAACATGTAACTACTAAACATGAGTGGATTTTGCACAGCAGCGCCCCCACACCTTGTTGCTCATGACAAGAATAGCATGTATAGTTATCTTTATTGAAGTGAAATTAGGTTTAAATCGCCGTCATGCATGAATGAATGATATTTTTGCAATTTTACACATAATAATCCACGATGATCACATTACACAAAACTGAAATTGCACGTCAAAATAACACATTGTCAATATTTTTTGGGCCCCCCCAAAATTTCACAAATCACGTTTTTTTAGGGGAGCCCATGTCTTATTAAGAGGAGCCGAGCTCCCCCGTAGTTAATGTTGTCCTATTTTCCTGGTTAAACATTACATCAAAAAAGAGAAACCAAGTACAATTTTATTTTGTATTTTTACGTTACTATGTAATTTATGTTCTATTTATTAAAACCAAGTATATCTCATCAAGTTTGTGTTTTTAAGCATTTTTACATTTATTCCAAAATAATAACTAAAGGCAGTAATACATATAAACAATACATTTTATTTGTGAACTGATGTTCAGCTGTTCTTTTTCACTAACACAAAGATGTCAATTTAATTTCACCAAGCTTTAATGATGTACCTTTTTTGTAATATTTGCATTGTTTTATTTTGTAATATGGATTATTTTCTCATCCAATTTTCTAAGGTGGGCGTTCAGTGATAGAGAGAGAAAGATAGGTAAAAAAAATAAATTAAAAAAATTTGAAAAAAAAACTCACCAAGGTTGCATACATTTGATCAAAATACAACAAAACAGTAATATTGTGAAATATTAATTATTATTACAATTTAAAATAAGTTTTTTTTTATTTAACTATATTTTAAAACGTAGGCTAATTTATCCCTGTGATTGCAAAGCTGAATTTTCAGCATTATTACTCCAGTCTTCAGTCACATGATCCTTCAGAAATCATTCTAATATGCTGATTTGCTGCTCAAGAAACATTTCTTAAAGCTGCAGTCCGTAACTTTTTTTGGTTAAAAATTGGCAGCAGCTATTTGCACTAAATGCAAATAGCAATATATACTATTTACACAGTGTAAATAGTGAAAATAGCATATTTTCTAGCTTTAGATGCTATTTACACTAAGTAAAAATAGCAATATATTATATTTATACTAAGTGATAATAGCAGCAATTAATATGCTATTTACACTATAGGTGAAAATAGTGATAGATTCTATTTACACCATGTAAAAGTATCTGTTCTTTGCAATAAGAGTAAATAGTAATTAGATGCTATCTATACTTTATACAGGCAGATACTATTTGCACCTCAGTATTTTTGTAGATTAACAGGATGCAATAATATCACAGAGTGTAAATTATTATATTTATTTAAATTATTAAATATATGCTTTATTGGGTGAATAAAAACCCTCATACACCTTCCCCTAATCCTACCCAATAAACACACTTTTAATATTATTAAACACAAATTCGCAGTTTATTTCTACTTTTAGAACATTATTTACATTTTATTGAAAATAAATGTGAGCTAAGGCGGATTCGAACCAGCATCGATCGCATTAAAAGCCAAATCAGCTCGCTACTGCTGTGCAACTGAAAACATTTAATTCTAGTGTATTTTTTTAAAACTTGAGTGGCCCAATCAGACATTGGTGGGCGGAGCTAGTGCAAATAGTGTTTGCCAACAAGGGACGCTATTTGCACTTTGTGGAAATAGACACTCCGTTAAAAGTACATAACAAGCCAGTGTTCAAAACTATCTCCTTACCTTAGTCCGATTCACAACCGTAAGCTTGTAATAATGTGTTCTAATCCGAGTCAAAGGCCACATACACACTGCAGCTAAATTCGGTTGTCAGTTCACCTTTTGGTGCTTAATCGCGTTCTGTACACACAGTTCAGTAAAATACAGGTAGTGACAACCGCATTTACATAAATTCTATGCAGTGTGTACGGAACCGAACTGAACAACTAGTTATTAATGACGTCTACGTGCACCGGTGTAAGGTGTGTCTCTCGTGTATGCGCGGAGAATCACGGGGAAAGCACAAGCCTATTCAAACGCTTCATGCTGAAAATCGCGATTCATGTCTGCTCACTTTAATAACTCCATAAACCCGTTTGCTTTATGAGACGAGCTTAAACAACAAGCTTATAATGAGTGACCTTGGCAACACAGAATGAGTGCCGCGCGCTGTGTAAAGCTATACAAACAAAACACGACGCCTCCGTCGACTGTGTTAGTGTGTTTAGTAAAATTGCTGAAAATAACGAGTGTTTTGTCATTGTAATATTACTTTGTTCACAATAACGGATACCAAACACGAGAGACGCCAGAACGTCGCTATGGTTTCCAAGCTGTCAATCATCGCATTTTCGAGAGTGAGTCGTGTTCCGTACACACATGTAACGATATAGGGGATTCACTCCCGCATTTAAATGCGGTTGTCACTCCTGAAACTTAGTGAAGTTAAGTGACGTGGCCAAGTATGGTGACCCATACTCGGAATTTGTGCTCTGCATTTAACCCATCCGAGTGCACACACACAGCAGTGAACACACACACCGTGAACACACACCCGGAGCAGTGGGCAGCCATTGCTGCGGCGCCCGGGGAGCAGTTGGGGGTACGGTGCCTTGCTCAAGGGTCTCACCTCAGTCGTGGTATTGAGGGTGGGGAGAGCGCTGGACATTCACTCCCCTCACCGACAATCCCTGCCGGACCTGAGATTCAAACCCATGACCTTTGGGTTACAAGTCCGACTCTCTATCCATTAGGCCACGACTGCCCCTAGAGTGTGTACGTGGCCAAAGAAACACAAGACGTCACTTGTATTGTTTTGAATGGGAGAAAGTGCAACGCGCAATATGGCGGAAAAAGTCCCGCCTTCTAAATAAGGACCAATCGCCGACTGGTAAAATAATTGCATCAATGCAGCGGCCGTTTGTATAGAAACAGTCAGAAGCGCGCCTCCGAAATGAGGCACAAGAGATGCGCATTTAGGTCTGCACATGCGCATTTGCTTGATCCAGCCTGAAAAATACAGTTTTTTGTCATGATTCGAGCGTTTAGAAACAAAATTTATGAGACAGTTGTTGTCAGATTTCATTGGTGATTACAAATGTGAAATTTAATCGAAAGCTTGGCAAACACCTTTGGACAATTTGATGTTTCCCCATTCAAAGAGATAGGAGTTGCACTTGAATGCCCGAGAGGCGTTTCTAAGATGGCTGCCGAGTGAAATGACTTGTCATAAATGGACTTTGTCCGAGTGGTACTGGTGGGTTTCCGCTGGAAATTCGAGCATGCAGCCGTTAGTCTTTGCGTCATGTCTGTGTACATAAAGGAGTCCCAGCTAGTAGGCTATGTTGGAGGATGCTGCAGGTGGCGGATCATTTTTAGCCTTTTCTCACAGCTCTGCAATAATTAAACTTAACTTTTTGATGGCGGATTGTATGGTATGACAAATTAACACTAGAGATAGACTGTACAAAAATTTAAATCTACAGGTAACGCTAATAAACACTAAATACATGTAGTTACGCAAAGCTGATGTTGTAAACATTAATTTGAAAATAAAGTAACAATAATAATAATCTAAACAGTTTGATGTGATATGAGTTAAAGGTGCTATAGAGGATGTTTTGTTTTATACATTTTTGCAATATTACTTGAAACTGTCTTTACTAACTGATAAACATCAGCCAATCGTTTACGTGATCATCGCATAAGCGATTGGCCCTCTGGCTTATCAATCACTGCCATTACGTTCCTTGTGAGAGACGTGCGCGGATTGGCCCTCTTGGCCAATCATGGCAGTGATTGACAAGCCAGAGGGCCAATCGTTTATGCGATGATCACACAAACGATTGGCTGATGTTTTTAAGGCCCTACCTTGTGCACAAATGATGTATATTAATAATATTCCTTTCAGTGCACCTAATAAATAGTCTTTTATCAGTTAGTAAAGACAGTTTCAAGTAATATTGCAAAAATGTATAAAACAAAACATCCTCTATAGCACCTTTAAGCGATTTTAGATTTAATCACCATTGGCAGCGCAATTTATTGTAATGCTTTTTTTCTCAGTTGGCCAGAACAAAAGTGGCAGACATGTTACTTACTTGTTCAGATGTCATTTTCCAGTGAAAGTTCTTATTTTGGTCGTACTTCCAAGACTGCAATCTGAGATTCTGAAGTGACTGACAGCAAACATTAGATTAATCTGCACTGAGGAGCCGTGCCAAGGTACAACCCACGTAAAGATAATTCCACATCCTTGCTGAATAAAAATTTTTCTTAAAAAACAAAAAAAAGGTCTTTCTGTATCTTCACATAAATATAATAAAAAAATTACATTTTGCTTATAAATGCAGCAATAAAACAAATATGAATATTTAGTCTGAATACAGAGGTCCTTGTGAAAGGTCATCACCAATGGAGAAATTTGCTTTTTGGTACCAGAATGGTGTAGTTACAGTATCTACCAGCAGGGGGTCACTGTCTCGTACAATCTTGCCAAACCTTGACCTCCTGGTATGTATGTGCAGCAGAATGCTGTATGGCAACTCTCTCCTCCCTCCTCTGAGGAGTCTTTCTTTTTTAACGAGCCCACTGTTGTCTTGAATCTATAACAGCAATTAGCCACCCCACAGTTTTAGTTGAATGGAGCCTAAAGCACAGAATGTTCTTACAATTCTTGTTACATTTAGCCTCTACAGCCTCACATTAGCTAGTTTGGCTGTTGCTTTTATACATGCCTGCATGATGAAGTGTTTCATACCATGAAACTGATATTGGTAACAGTTAGGTCATGTTGAATGTCCTCATTACAGGGCTGCTCATCAGAATAGAGACTGTTATTTTTTTGTATTTTTTAATTCCCTTGAGATCCCATTTAATCAGTATAAGGACTAAAAACAGCTGTAGAGGACCAAAACACTTCCTGATGCTCCTTCCCTGATATGTGACTCTTGCTGCAGCTTACACACATCTCATTTCTATTCACCACATCTCTCTGAACCATTTTCACTAAGAAGATTAACAATTAACAGTCTTGAATTACATTATTGTACCTTCAGAATCCTATAGCAAATGTCTGAAGAAGCACTGCAGAGTTGAGAATCTTAACATTACGTGACAAATCATTTTTACAGGCTTTTTTTAATGGTCTCTCAGTATTAACATCTCCATCATAGCACAGTGAACACTATCTCTGCTTAGTTTGTCTCATTCACAGTTCTGGAATCATCTGAAAATAATCTACTTACATGAGAGGCATAATCCTAAAGTAGTCAGCACTGATCTGAAGTCAGCTCAGGACCAACAAGGCTAATGTGGAGCAAAGTGTCTGGATGAAAAGGCTTATATGATAAGTGCAGTGGATCTAACAACATCTGGACCTCTAACAAAATTTGCATGAGACTTCAGTTTTAAGAATCAATAGGTGCAGCAAAAGATCAGTCAAAACATTAGGAGCATGCAAGACATCTCTCATCCCGGTTATCTGCAACAAAATGGACCATTAAAAAAAACATTATAAACAAAACATTACAAGATGAAAATTTTTATCCACATCACTCTCTATGAACAAACAAACATTAACACGGTATGTTTGTTATCATTTTATTCCATTTAAATCACATACAGGATTGTTTCCCAGTATGCAGCTCAATGATTTACAATTTTAAAAGAAAAAACATTTAACAGTTTTCTAAAAAAGCAAACAGAAAAACAAAAAAAAGGACAAAAAGTAGTCACTTTTAATGTAAAGTACATAATCCCCCAGAAAAGCTGCTGCAGTAATTCTGCAGCCTCTTACAGTTCATGTGCAGAAAAAGCAATAAAACATTGTTGTTTTTGTTTTCTGTTTTTTTTTACTGTAGGAGGCCAGTGAGTTGAGCTCTAAAGCAGAGGTTACACTGTTTACCAAAGCAGCAGATTGATTCAGGAGACACTGTCAGACATTCATTTTCAGGATAAAGTGGTATGCCAAAAGAAGCAAAGAGAGCCTCTCCATATTAATGCAGAATATAATGCATTAGCCTGCGAACAAGAAAAATCTCACATTCATCCAAACATCCGCCTTCTCTATGCAGTACTGTAGCAGTGTACCAGACCACTGGCCAGCATTTTGACACTGAAAAACACATCTAAAAGACCCTCCCTAAGGTCGCATATCAACACAAGGTACACTTAAGCAGATCAGACATTTTGATTGGTGGTTATTTAGTGGTTTGTCAACAAGCTGAAGTCAAAATGTGCTTTAAATTCTGAAATTCGGAAGGCATAACAGCAGAGCCAGGGGCAAACTTTGAGGTTCAATGGACACACACACACACACACCTCAAATGTTTCTGAGAGAGCAGATAGAAACCAGAGAGCTACATATGAAATAAAAGGGAAGGAAGCAACACTAATGTTGTCAGGTGCCTTCTTAACTTTCAATAGACTTTGAAAATCTACAGTAGCTGACAGAACTGGGATAGTGTCTCTCTCACATTGACATGCCTCTCAAACTTCACTGCTTCCCTGTTGAGGCTCTGAGTGTGAGGTTTATCACATTGTGTCAAGAATCACTTTACTGTAAACAAGGAGGGGAAAACCCTTTTAAGAAGCCATCTTTCTGTTTTTTTTATTTGGGGCAAAGCAAGATAATTGATGGGTTTCCATAGTAATGATGAATGCAAAGGAGACTGACTCGGCCATTTTCTTTTTTGGGTGAACTATCCTGTTAATGCCACAGATTAACTCTACAAAATACAATATTTTTTATACAACTCTGTTTAATTTCTTGATTCTCTTATCTTCACACAGGAAAAACAAGGTGTGGCCTTTTCAACTTTATAAAAAACATGAACTAAAATGTACCAATCACCATCTAAAAATGGGCCTTCCCCCTACAGAAGTGACTTTACTCTCAGTTCTAAACTAACCAACAGTAATATAACCAAACTGTTCAGAATGTGACAAGGTTTTGTAACTTCAACTACAAGACTATCTGAGACTTTTTAACTTTTCTGATGCTGGCAGCAGATTTCAATGGCATTTGAAATGCTACATTTGAAAGAGGATGTAGAGGAACAAAAAGTTCTGTTGAACTAATATTGCTCTACAGACTCAAGACTGCCTGCAAAGTGATGCTCCGTCACTCTGCCATTCACATGAAAACACATACACATCGTATTCTGTATGTGGCTCTATATGTGTGCACTTCATGATGGACAACAGGAAGACAGAGACCAACACTGGAAACTTCAGCAAGGCTGGTTGATGAACAACATGGAATGGCCTGAATACATTGCCAAGTTTTAGCTGATCAGGAAACTACAACTGTTTCTCCGTCTTTTATTATTCACTAAATTGTGTCTGAGCAGATGAAAAATATTATAACTGATGAGAGAAAGGAATACTGAGAACAAACATATTTGGAAGTTTCTGTTGTGTGGCCTTCTCTCTTCTCGGTTGTTTTCAAATTATGACTTCTCTCCTAACTTCGCCCTTTCAACGCCCATACTCTTCTCCATGGTAACTACTATCACTGTTGTTGTAGTTACTGTTATTCACTGGAGAAAGAGATGGTGAGGATGAGAGTAAAGATGGAGGGAGAGACGCATAGTCTTGGAGCTCCTCCCCCTCCAAGACATTGTCTGTTTCCATGAAAGCAGAAGGTCTGTTTGTGTTTACAGCAGATGAGAAAAGAGGTGAAAACTCCTGGGAAAGCAGGGATGTGTGAAATCTCTCCTGTTCTATGGCAGGTGTTAGGTCTACGTCTGTAGAGGTGCCCTGAGCTGTGTCGGTATGAAGCCCCAGTGCGTTGGTGAGGATGCAGGAGTACGAACCTGCAGCTCCAGCCAAAGTCTCAGGGACACTAGAGGAGGGACCAGGGAGAGGGCTCAAATGAGTACGGCTTTGTGCGTCCGCTCCTGTCTGGGAGCCACGGTGAATATGGTGGCTGACAATGATGTTGTTGCCAAAGCTGCCCATGGAAGCCATTGTGGTGCTCTGCTCACGCTGGACAACCGCAGTCATGCCTCCCTCAGCTATTAGCCTTCGGATACGAGAAACATACTCTGCCTGACCTGAGAGAAAAAGAGTAAATAAGAACTACTGAGTTCTTCAAGAAATACCAGCGTCCAACTTGCTTTCTGGGATCAATAAACTTTAGTAGGGAGGAACAAAGTAATAACTATGGATGGTCTTTTGGAGAAAAAGTGAAATTGAGAGCTTACAAAACATGAGTTGCAGGGTGTGTTGACAGCGAAATGTTGGTGTTAGTGGAAGATTTATGTCTTGCCAGTGTCAGTGGAGATTTACACACAAAATGGCTTTCAAACAGCTGTTACAGTACAGGTTTACAGCCTGGACACATGTTGTATGGACCTAATTTAACAGGAAGGACTCTAAATTATTCATCTACTGTGTCTGCAAACTCAATTCTTTGATCCACATGTAGTGTTTAGGCACTTTGGATCAAGTACAGTTAGTGTGAGTATGAGAATGTGTTTCAGATGTTTGCATCAGCATCAACAAGCTTTGGTGTCCTTCTTCATGGTTTAATTTCTGCACTGATAGTTACAATTCTTGCATTCGTTTTCTAAATTGTGAGTGGATTGAGCACTTCACAAGTGACTTTTGCTATGCCACAATGTACTAATGTACAATCTAAGGGTGCTTTCACAATGGGCATGTTTGCTGCGGTCAGAATCCTGATGAGGTCTGAAATCTCTATCCTATCGAACCCCAGTGGATTCATAAATGTGCACAGCACGCATTATAGAGAGCACAACGTGGGTTAATATGTTTTTTTTTTAATCTATTTTGTGATATGTGCAGCAAATTGAACGACACTTGCGTCTATGTGCGTTGCTTGAAGGCAGCTTTCTGCTGCTCACAAACAGCCTCTTTTGAGGAGACATCTGATTGCAAGCCATTCATTTGCCGCTCTGATTGCACTCACTCTACACTTCTACACTGCACGCTCTATCTCGCTCGTATCCAAGGTAAATCATCACCACTGTCATGTGTTTCGTTGAACCAATGATGTTGTCATCAACTAAAACATGTTACTTTACATCCTGAACAAGAGCGGACCAGAGATCAAATTGGTTTTTCAATTCATGAAAATCGCTCCACAGTTCTATTGAACTGCCAGTGTGAAAGCACCCCAAATTGTTAGTTAACAAGGTAAACACAATTGTGCTACTTAGGATGGCTTTTGCTTTGGTTTTAAATGTCCTTTCTTTGTCCTAACCATAAACCAACCCCACAGTCAGAAGTCAATAATACTGTATTATGATTTGAATGTTGTTCAAGTTTATAAATCTAATCCTGGCTGGTTGATATCAGTTCCAGGACCAAAATAAATATCACATAGTTACTTGGTTTATCTGTGTGCAGTATGTGTTGGTTACCTGTGCTGTCTGTGCTGGGTTCAGTGAGATCTGACCCCTCATCTTCCTGAGGTCGACTGTGGGGGGGCGTCTCTGGTACCACCTCAGACCCAGAATCCTCTGGGAGAGTCTCTAAATCCAGAGAGTCTGTAGCTGATAAAGAATAATCATTTCAGAATTTTAAATTGCTTTTGAAATCCGCCATTTGCTTCTTTTTTTTTCCCAACATAAAAAGAAAAAAGAAATAGGATGAAGAAAAACAAACAATGAGATGATAAAAACAGGTTAGTGGCAAAATATATTCATGCTTTTTGTATTCACATTTTTAGGAAGAGTGGTACTATGACTAAACTAATATTGTATTGTGCTTTCCTAAACCTGAATGCTTGCATATTTTTCCTTTTGTATTCATTCTTCATTCTTACACTGCCACAAAATGAAGTGCCAGTACAATATTTTACGTATTTTATGATTACTGCTTTTCGTATTCCTTGCTTATGTTTTACATTTTCCCATCTGACTAAATCCATAAACAATCCAAATGTAGTTATCAGATGAATGAGTTGTGAAAGAGATGTTTCACATTAGAAGCACACAACAAAACATCGTCAGTCATGAATGGAGAGGAATTCTCTTTATCTCAGTATTTTCTGATTCCTGCAGCAAAACCCCTACATCAGCAATAGCATATAAGATAAGTAAAAATGAGCTACCATGCCATGTGTGTTTATCTGTAAAAATTACACATGTTAAAATAACAGAAGTGACAAAATAGGACCAAAAATAACTTCATAATTAGTAACTCATTCCATTAAAGCAGTTACATTAATGGACTTATGAAAAATACCTTCTGCTGTTTATGCTTACCTCAGCTGGCAGGCTGATCTTCATGTTTTAAAGTGTCTTTAGTATGATTGAATAGTCTCTCTTTTATCAAACTGCACTCACGATTCAGGGACACTAATTTCCAATATGAATGCTCATTGTGCTGCCTGTAAAATGCCTCCCATTGTGCAGACCATGCTCATGCTTGCCTCAAGTGAGTTTATCCCTCCCTGGACAACAGCTCCAAAAATACAGAACCTGCACATCATTACCTCTGCCATCTGCACCCAACACAACCAAATTTTCTTGGACCACTGGTGACAAAGGCCAGTGGGAGGCCACTAATGCCAGTCTGTCCTCATTTGCCACAACCACATGGTTTTAATAACACATGCTGAGCACAAAATGCTATGGTGACCGGGAGGGGACATGTTCGGTTCATTTAGTTTTGTCGTGGCCACAACATATAAACTCGTGGGAACGTGATAATATGTCGTGGCCATGAGATATTAATTTGTGGGAACGTGATAATAACCACGAGATCATTTTGTCAAGGGAACCACATTATTTCTTATGGCCACGAGTTAAACCTGCGCAACCATGGCAACCTGGAATTATCAGAAATGGATAAGACTATAATATTTATTTTTAATTAAGAATGATAAAATAAGGGCGGAATTAAGAGATTTATATATTATTTGAATGCTGTCTAAAAAGGCAACATCGAGCGCAATGTAATAAGCTATAAATAGCCTATTATATTGCTCACGATGTTGGCAATAGACAGCATTCAAATTAAGTTATTATCAATTTGATAATAACATGTATGTTAGCTATATTTTGTAAATACTTTAAATCGGGCATTTAAAATATTTACTAAATATAGCTAACATAGGCCTACAGAAAGGTAAAGAGATACGGGAAATGAAGGGGAAAATAAAGCAAATACATAACAATGAATAAAAAATGTAACCATTAATGATAATAATAATAACAATAAATAATATAAAAATATGAAATTAAAATGAACAAAAAGTGAATGGATTTAAAAGACTGTTGGATGTGATAAAAATATGCACGGCATATTCTAACATTTATTGATAAACTTAATTCGAATACTGCTAAACTGTAGGTATTCATCGCACACACAACACAATAGGCAATATTAATCATTTCTTAATTCCGCGCTCTTTTCTTAAAAATAAATATTATTAGGCCCATCAATTTCTGATAATTCCAGGTTGCCATGGTAGCGCAGGTTGTTTAAACATAAACGAGAAAAATATATCGTTCCCTCACCATATGATCTCGAGGCCACGACTTTACATCGCGTGGCCACGACATAAGGATGTCGTTACCTCGACAAAACGATATCGTGGCCACGACATATTATCACGTTCCCACGAGTTTATATGTCGTGGCCACGACAAAAATAAGTGAACCGAACATGTCCCCTCCCGGTCACCATAAAATGCAAAATAGAAACCAGAACGCAACATTTTCATTATAAAAGTATATTTCATCTGAAAAAAAAAAAAAGAAAGTAAAATAAATAAGTTAACATTTAATTAAACAAATCTGACATTTTTACTGTTTCAATCTATACTACAGTTCAAAAGTTTGTGACTGAGCCAATGGCACCCTGTGTGCAGCACTATATCACATCAGCATTTTTGTTCATACACAGCTAATGACCAAGCCAATATCAGCCCACATGAGAGAATTAAATGGCTCCGTGTGGAGCATTTCCTCATGGGGTTTGTGCTGACTGAACAATGAAAAAGTAATCTCTCTGCATTGACTGCACCCACAGGCTTCTGTAAGGAATACATTTTGCTGTGAAGCGAAGAGTCTTTGAGCTATATATTAATTATTTATCTAATACATAACATCTGTTATGCCTCCAAAATAGTGAGTGTGTGGGTGTGGGTGTTTGTTGAATGAGTAAGAGATAGATAGATCGAAAGAAAGAATCATCTATGTCTTAAAGAAGTATTCAGAACATTCTCACATACAGCTTTCCTTTTGGCCAGTTTGCAACACGAACACCACTTATACTGCTCAATCCTCACACAAACAAGGTTTCAGTATCAGACAAAAAGCCCATCAATGTCAGAATGGAAATGTGATGATTTGCTCTTCTGTGACCACAGTGCTTCATGTGAATGTTTTGACAGACTGTACAGGAAATTCCCTTAAAGGGATAGTTTACCCAAAAATGAAAATTACCCCATGATTTACTCACCCTTAAGCCATCCTAGGTGTATATGACTTTATTCTTTCAGACGAATACAATCGGAGATATATTAAATAATGTCCTGGCTCTTCCAAGCTTTATAATGAAGCCCAAAAAAGTGCATCCATCCATCATAAAAAATAACCACATGGCTCCGGGGGGTTAATAAAGGATGCGTTTGAGTAAGAAAAATATCCATATTTAAAACTTTAAAAATGTATATAACTGGCTTCCGGAAGACGGCCGTACGCACGTCAGCTTACGGCAAAAGAGTAACTCCTGACGTGCTTTGATGCCTCTCGCTGTTCAAACAAATAGGGCTGGGCAACAAACTCAAGCTCCTCTTCTCTTATATTGAAATCCTCCAATATTTCTCTTTAAAAATTCTCATTTTGAACTTCTAATTCATGTCCGGTGTTTTGTTTTGCTCTATCCTCTGTGCTTTAGCGTTCGTCAATACGTCATTGGGTCAGAGTTCACATTTTCGCCCATAAATCGATGCATACGGCCATCTGTTGGAAGCTATTTTAGATTTTAAAGTTTCAAATGTGGATATTTATTTTCACACAAACGCATCACTTCGCTTCAGAAGGCCTTTATTAACCCCCGGAGCCGTGTGGTTATCTTTTATGATGGATGGATGCACTTTTTTGGGATTCAAAATCTCATCCTCTAATGACTGCCATTATAAAGCTTGGAAAAGCCAGGACATAATTTAATATCATTTTGATTGTATTCATCTGAAAGAAGAAAGTCATATACACCTAGGAGGGTGAGTAAATCAATTTTCATTTTTGGGTGAACTAACCCTTTAAAGGTGCATGAGACACTGGATAAGATATCAACAATACTAGCTATTCAAACAAATAAAAATTAGCTGTTTTCTATTGTAAACAGATATGTATATACATGCATGCATAATTTGTGTGTTTAAGAAAAGGGTTAAAGGATGCTGAGAGAAAGAAAAGAGAAGAGATTATGAAAACTCCCATGACCTTTGGCTGGTATTCTGCCTATGACAGGTGAAGCTGATTCCTCTGGAAAGGAGAGTTAAGGTGTCTAAGCGTCATGAAGTGAGATAATGAGATTGGCTACCGTCTGTCTGTCTAATCTCTGACCACTGAAGAATGATGAGGTGTTTGGTGGTAAGAACGTTTTTAATGCCAAATCAAACCTGAACAATAAAACAAAACTATGGCTTCAAAAAACAGAACACTTTAATTTAGTAGGATAATCCTAATAACAATTTTAACATAACTTTCAAAATTGAGTAGTTGATGTCAGTTCCAGGTAAAACATGTTTCACACTACAGGACTCGGGTTGCACACAGGTCTAAAGATTTAACCTGCTAAATATCTCTCGGGCATCAGCAACACACTGGTCTCAGATTGCATCTTTGATATTTCAAACATAGTGATCGTCACTTATGTGAACGAGCACCGATTTGTCTCTGAATTAGGGCTTTTGTCAGCAATCTCCTCTAAATGTTGGCGAGTGGAAAAACAAAACTGTGTAGTTTGTGAGTGGCATAAGACTGAATCCTCCCATTACAATGATCTGAGAGGACGAAGCCCAAAATAGAGCGCCATACTTGCACTAGAAATCTGAAGAAACACGCTCGGGTCATTCACATGCTTTAATTATGCACAACAATTATTAACACAACCAAGCAGACAAAAACGATTTCATTTGCTTTAATGCAAACTACAACAATGATTTAGAGGTACACTCAGTAAGTGTTAATTTGATTCACCAGTCCTAATACATCACAGTGGTCTTGATTTTTATACACACATTCAAGACCATGTTTATGGGCAGTTTGTTTGTCCTTTGTTTTAAGGCTTTTTTTAAAATAAATATTTTATTCTACATCTAAGAATATACATATCAATGAACTGGACCTTGAGGTACTGTTGTCCTCGTTTTATGGTGTGTGAACAGCGAACCGATGCAGTTTGTTTCATTGCTTTAAAAGGGACTGCTTTTTTTCTTATAACTTTGTCCACTCTGACTTTGTTTGGTTTACTAGTTTTATTCAGATACTTTAATATAGTTTGTCTTGAGCATAGGAGTACATTTAGAAAGGTTACTGTTACTAATAGTAGTAGTAGTAGTAAAGTGGGTCAAATTGCAAGACAAAGCTTTCGGTGAACACAGGTCTCAATATGGCAGCCCCCATGTGTGATAAGCCTTTTCTAAGCCACTGATATGACTGGGGTCTTCATTTAGTAAAAGTGTACATAATTATTTTTATAAAATTTTTGTCAAAATAGCTATTTATAATTTTGTGTAAAACTTTTTAATGAGGAAAAAAGTTACTGAGTGCACCTTTTATGAAAAATACAAAAATATGAATGATATAATTAAAATAGTGTGATGGCCAGATATATAATTATATCACAACCAGGGCTGCACCTAACAATTATTTTGAAAGTTGTTTAATCTCTTGATTATTTCTTCAATTGGTCAATTAATCAAATGAAAATTCCAGAAATTATTACTTTTTAAAAAAAAATATACAGGTCCTTCTCAAAAAATTAGCATATTGTGATAAAGTTCATTATTTTCCATAATGTAATGATAAAAATTAAACTTTCATATATTTTAGATTCATTGCACACCAACTGAAATATTTCAGGTCTTTTATTGTTTTAATACTGATGATTTTGGCATACAGCTCATGAAAACCCAAAATTCCTATCTCAAAAAATTAGCATATTTCATCCGACCAATAAAAGAAAAGTGTTTTTAATACAAAAAAAGTCAACCTTCAAATAATTATGTTCAGTTATGCACTCAATACTTGGTCGGGAATCCTTTTGCAGAAATGACTGCTTCAATGCGGCGTGGCATGGAGGCAATCAGCCTGTGGCACTGCTGAGGTGTTATGGAGGCCCAGGATGCTTCGATAGCGGCCTTAAGCTCATCCAGAGTGTTGGGTCTTGCGTCTCTCAACTTTCTCTTCACAATATCCCACAGATTCTCTATGGGGTTCAGGTCAGGAGAGTTGGCAGGCCAATTGAGCACAGTAATACCATGGTCAGTAAACCATTTACCAGTGGTTTTGGCACTGTGAGCAGGTGCCAGGTCGTGCTGAAAAACGAAATCTTCATCTCCATAAAGCTTTTCAGCAGATGGAAGCATGAAGTGCTCCAAAATCTCCTGATAGCTAGCTGCATTGACCCTGCCCTTGATAAAACACAGTGGACCAACACCAGCAGCTGACATGGCACCCCAGACCATCACTGACTGTGGGAACTTGACACTGGACTTCAGGCATTTTGGCATTTCCTTCTCCCCAGTCTTCCTCCAGACTCTGGCACCTTGATTTCCGAATGACTTTGGACCACTGAGCAACAGTCCAGTGCTGCTTCTCTGTAGCCCAGGTCAGGCGCTTCTGCCGCTGTTTCTGGTTCAAAAGTGGCTTGACCTGGGGAATGCGGCACCTGTAGCCCATTTCCTGCACACGCCTGTGCACGGTGGCTCTGGATGTTTCTACTCCAGACTCAGTCCACTGCTTCCGCAGGTCCCCCAAGGTCTGGAATCGGTCCTTCTCCACAATCTTCCTCAGGGTCCGGTCACCTCTTCTCGTTGTGCAGCGTTTTTTGCCACACTTTTTCCTTCCCACAGACTTCCCACTGAGGTGCCTTGATACAGCACTCTGGGAACAGCCTATTCGTTCAGAAATTTCTTTCTGTGTCTTACCCTCTCGCTTGAGGGTGTCAATGATGGCCTTCTGGACAGCAGTCAGGTCGGCAGTCTTACCCATGATTGCGGTTTTGAGTAATGAACCAGGCTGGGAGTTTTTAAAAGCCTCAGGAATCTTTTGCAGGTGTTTAGAGTTAATTAGTTGATTCAGATGATTAGGTTAATAGCTCGTTTAGAGAACCTTTTCATGATATGCTAATTTTTTGAGATAGGAATTTTGGGTTTTCATGAGCTGTATGCCAAAATCATCAGTATTAAAACAATAAAAGACCTGAAATATTTCAGTTGGTGTGCAATGAATCTAAAATATATGAAAGTTTAATTTTTATCATTACATTATGGAAAATAATGAACTTTATCACAATATGCTAATTTTTTGAGAAGGACCTGTATATATATTTTTAATCCATTATTTAAAAAAATTTTTTTCACATCCTGCCCAATGATGTCCTCCAAACAATGTGTGAAAGGTTATGAAAACAAGTTTAGTGAATGTATTTATGTAGACACTATGCTATACATTATGCAAAAGGGTTAACATATAAACATTTCATTCTAAACCAAAAAAACAACAACTAATTGCTTACCATTTTAAAGCAAAAGTTCAAATGACTAAATTAAAAATGATAACCAAAAAAAAGAAGCACAAAATGTATGAGGATCACACACATTCACTCATCTGAACATTGTAATTATATAACATTACTGTTACTGCTATTATAGAAATACGATTAATTGTATTACATGTAGAATTTTAAACCTACACTTTCTAGCAAAATGTATATTTTAGTCCCAATTATTGCACTCCTGTTCTGCTGCGCTCTGTTTGACATGCATGCACGCACCAGTGCTCGTTCATTCATGTCTGTGAAGTTTGTTGTCAGAATATGCAAAAAGGAAACACTCATAGGAATTTATAACATTTACAGATAAGGATATAACCGCAAATGTAAAAGTTATGCGGTGAAGAAAGTGTTGGGGAAAGTTACATTTAAATGAAATGTGTTACAATATTGCATTACTCCTTAAAAAAGTAACTAATTGTGTTACTTAGTTACTTTTTATGGAAAGTAATGTGTTACTTTACTTTTGCATTACTGTTTCTCACCCAGGCTGCTCTTGCTTATTTATGTTTTAATAATAAAACAAACAAACAAACAAACAAACAAAAAGTTATTTTTTGGCAAATGTAAAGGTCCTTTCACACCAAATGCAAATTCACGTCTGTACAGTAGAGGGCGCAGCTCAAACAAACCTTTTAGCTGTGTTGCCATTCTGGATTGCAGAAGAAAGAATTAGGACACAAGAGAAGAAAGTTCAACACTTCAGCAATAAAAACAAAAAAATTTAAACACAAATGGGATTTAACTAAAGTCAATTTTCCTTATTCATATGGTTGAATTAAAAGCTCAGCAGCAAAGACATTGGTCAATAAGGTGAGATTAAATACATAAAGTACATTTGTGTTAACATTTAATTATTGCATATTTGAGTAAGATTCTGAGTTTGCATTTTACTGTTTTTATTCATTTTTATGAATACTGAATCTGTTTTTTGCAAGTGAGATGAGTAAATGCTTTCTCAAAGTTAGTCTAGAACTGCAATAACCATCATGGTCACACAGTGCACACAACGCCTCTACACTTACTCACAATTTCTTTCAACATGTGGACAAGAGAGGTGTCAGTCAATAAATGGGAAAACAATGTAACTTGTGTTATATTGTGTTAAAAAGTAAATAAGGATATTTTGATGTAAATTTAAAAGTAATGTGCAACTTTACTAATTACTTGAAAAACGTTATCGATTACGTAACTTGTAACTTACGTTACTTGTAATGTTCTACCCCCAACACTGCTCAAATAGCACATGTATCTATCAAAGCACGACAGGGCAAGCCACTGTACATGCTTGAGCTTTTGTTTGAAGAACTTATACATATAAAAGCATTCTTATGTTTTGGACAACTTTGGTCATGCACCGTTCCTGCAGCAGCTCACTGTCCTCGGCTATTTCTACTCCTCCACTAAATCTATTGTAATAAATAAAGTTCTAGGTATAGAATATAAGAGGTATATGCATTAACATTACTTTTTTTTTTTTTTTAAAGATATCAATACTTTTATTCAGCAAGACATTAAATGACAGTGAAGTGACATGTGGCCAAGTATGGTGACCCATACTCGGAATTTGTGCTCTGCGTTTAACCCATCCAAGTGCACACACACACAGCAGTGAACACACACACCGTGAACACACACACCCTGAGCAGTGGGCAGCCATTGCTGCGGCGCCCGGAGAGCAGTTGGGGGTACGGTGCCTTGCTCAAGGGTCTCACCTCAGTCATGGTATTGAGGGTGGGGAGAGCGCTGGACATTCACTCCCCTCACCGACAATCCCTGCCGGACCTGAGACTCGAACCCATGACCTTTGGGTTACAAGTCCGACTCTCTATCCATTAGGCCACGACTGCCCCTCCCCTCTAAATTGACAAAGTGTCAAAAATATTAAGCAGCACAACTGTTTTCAACATTAATAGCATCAGCATCATATTATAATGCATATTTTAAACATCAGCATTATGATAGTCTCTGAAGGATCATGTGACACTAAAGAAAATTCAGCTTTACCATCACAGTAATAAATTACATTAAACATAATTAAATTAGATTTTTTTTAAATCAAACAAATGCAGCCTTTGTGAGCAAAAGAGACTTTATATTAAAAACATTGAAAAAAACAAAAAAAACAAAACATATTTCAATATATGAAAACATTTCCATTTCATCTATATTTGCCTCCCATTTTACTTATTTTCACTCAGCTGCTATGCCTTTTTATGATACACGTACTAGGACACCAAATATATAAACAGCTTTAGCCTGTCAATACAAAAGGAGAGGTGCAGTAAACTGATCTGTTATTAATCACTTAACTCGAACTACTCAGGGAAATGAAGATTACGTGAGGTGTTTTATTCCAAAAAGCACATTTCGAACAAAGATTTGAAAATATACATTCAATACAGTGTTCAAAACAGAAAGAGTGGAGGAGGGATTGAGAGAGAAAACGTCTGTGCATCTTTTTTTTTGTTTCTTTGTATAACCTGAGTAAATATAACATGCTCTTTCCGCATATTCATAACATAAAACGCACAAAGAGGATGCTAATGCTAACACTAAACTTATTCACTGACTGCAGTTTAAAACGATACCACACTTAACCCTCGCCCACAGATCTCACAGCAGGGAGTGTGCACTGTTTGTGTGGGAAGATGGCTTTCCTTGAGGTGAGACACTCAGATGTGAACTTCTCTACCCTAAAACTTTGAGTCATCCAGTTCTTGGCACCTGTAGTACTTCAGAGACACACAAACACGCAGTTGCTGCTGGCGAAGACGCAGCACATCTGACCTCAGTCATATGCCACAAAACAAATACGCACAGCCATGAAAGCTGCTACTATGTATAATGGGCAGGTTACATGCAAATCAATTTCAGTGAAAATAAAAAAAGTTGACATTTAAGCACAACATTAGAAACAAGTCACCAGACCATCAGACCTCTGACCACAGTCCATTCACTGATATTCTGCCTGATATCGTACACTAAACTGAAAAGCATTCTCTCAATCTAGCAAGCTCTAACCTGGTCTAAAATATAGTTCAAGAGTACACAGGTTTGTTTCAATCAGTCCGCACAGAAACTAAGTTGTGTTTACAAGGAACAAGCTGATACAGTAGAGCTTCTGAGGATGAAGTACTGACTGGCTTTGCAAATTTGCCAGGTTATTGACATCAAATCTTTAAAAAAGTTATTTTTTATTTTGAAAACAAGTTAAAAAGCAGAATGTATATTCTGCTATTTTAGTCAAAAGTCTGGATACATAAGACTAAACAAAGGACATACAACCTTCGAAACTGTGAAAAGGGCTTTTGAAAAGTCTCAGAGATAGAAAAGTTTGTTGCTTCAGAGGTCAAAGGTTTCCGAGACTGGCTAAATCCACCAAACTTCACAAAGCTTCTGCCTGTACATGTATTCAAGGAATTCATGGATATGGACCTTTCCACTATTATATTTCTTTCACTGTTTTAAAACTAACAGGGTTCAGCTTTAAAATCAAACAAGAAAGGGGTGTTCGTTCTTCTGTTTCTATTCTATTTTTAATACTCAATTTTCTGTAGAAGTACATTCATTTGACTCTTGCTAAAGCCAGAGCCAATCAATTTAGAGGACGCTTCAGGCAGTGCCGGCTAGGGCCGCATGTGCTTGGTGTACTGATAGCTCATCCCTAGCCTTCCCTTCCCTCTTTTAATCCCTTTATCCAACTGAATTAAAATTGTCACTTTAAAACTCTTCCCACTACAACAACTTTCAAGCAAGAACTAATAAACTTCAAAACTCCTAACCTGTATGTAAGTTGTAATCTATGTAAGTTAAAGCTAAATGTCAACTTTATGATGTCCTATGCTAAAAAAGGAAAGAAAAAAGAAGAAAAAATAAACTCTCTATGTGTTATCATTCTTACTTTTTTTTTTTCTGACAGAGCTTTAAAAATACACAAAGTTTATGCCTGTGCTTGATAACCCTGAATTACAGCAACACTCATGGCAAGTAAACCGAACTGTGCTGGAAACATTCCTCAGAGATTTTGGTCCATACTGACATGATAGCTTCACGCAGCTGCTGCAGATTTGTCGGCTGCACACCCATGATGCGAATCTTCCATTCCACCCAGGGGTGTAGCCATAATTTCAGAAGTGAGTGGGATTGAAATATAAATTTTCTTATCTCTTACTTCCAACTGGCTAAGAAATCAAATACACTGCTTAACAATAACCACTAATTTGTGTTCGTCTTAAGTTATTACTTCTACGAGTCCGTTTTGGACTTTCTGCACGAAAGTGCCCTCCGGCTTCGAGTATGAATGAAACATACTGTACATAAGAGCGTTTACGCATCTGGTTCTACAGTTCAATTGGTACTAAGGGGCCAAAAGTGTGCCAAGAAAATATCCCCTGAACTGTTGATACAAGGCAAGATGGATCCATGTTTTCATGTTGTTTACACCAAATTCTGACTCTACCATCTAAATGTCGCAGCAGAAACCAAGACTCATTAGACCAGGCAATGCTTTTCCAATCTTCTATTGTCCAATTTTGGTGAGCCTGTGCGAATTGTAGAGAACTGTAGCACTTAGCTGACAGGAGTTGCATCTAGCATGGTCTTCTGCTGCTGTAGCCCATCTCCTTCAAGGTTCGACGTGTTGTGCGTTCAGAGATGCTCTTTTGCATACCTTGGTTGTAATGAGTGGTTATTGAATTACTGTTGTCTTTCTATCAGCTCAAACCAGAAATACTCAGCCCAGCCCGTATAGTACAAACAACCATGCCACATTCAAAGTCTCCTAAATCACTTTCCCCCCATTCTGATGCTCAGTTTGAACTTCAGCAGATTGTCTTGACCATGTCCATATGCCTAAACGCATTGAGTTGCTGCATCCATGTGATTGGCTGATTAGATATTTGCGTTAACGAGCAGTTGAACAGGTGTACCTAATAAAGTGGCCAGTGAGTGTATATATTATTTTTCATAAATAATTTATATTATTTATCTTATGTTTATCTGTGCTTTCTTTTCTTTTGCACAATTCACCCTTCGCCAGGAGTTTGATTGACAGACGATCTGACCAATCATAATGCCAAATCCGCCATTTTGATGTTCATTCATGTTTATTTCATGCTATAGCTAGTAGGAAGAGATTATCGGTTCACGTGCCACTTGAACTGAGGCACTACAGTATTCTGTCAAGCCACAATGGTATTTATTTTTTGAATTTCTTAAAAAATTCTAAAAACTAAGACTTTGTTTCATACCAAAAGTAATCTGCTCTGTCTTGTCTGTCGGCGCATTGTCAGTGTCTTTGAGAAGGGTCTTTGAGAAGGGTCAATTGACTGTACTGTACAAAACTCTACAATCTGAGCCTCATCTTATGCATTTCAAAGCCTTATGTTAGCTGTGCAAATGACAAATCAATCAAACTTGATTGGAAACTTCAGACAGATGGTCAGATTTACAACTACAATCTATAGATATGGGAAAAAAGTATATGATTAATTATGTGCTGCTAAATATTGCACACACTATGATCTGACTCTTCTGAAGCTGAGCTCCCACCAGGCATTATATCAGACATATCATTCCAGCAGTAGCTCCGACTGCTAACCATGTTTATAAATAAAACACATTTAAACAGCCCAACAGTCTAAAAATACAAATGTCAGCTGGGTTACTGCTTATTTCTGCAATTTATATCTGGGACCTCAAAATAGTTAAGCTTCATCGAGACATGCTTATTCATCTGTTTGGCGTGTTGCTAAAAGCGACACATGCGAAATAAGAGTAATAAGAGCAGAGAACTAAAGTGGGCTGATGGGTACTGGGGGCTGGCTGAGAAGAGAATATGGCTGGTACCAGGAAAGAGAGATGCAATGTAGTGTTTTCTGGCATAAATGCTCTCTCTGAAGCTAACCACCATTAAACATGAGAGAAATACTACACACACATTAACTTAAGAGATTCATCTGTTGGGCACCCAGTGGAGTGGCCTCTCCTGTTCCCTGTAATTACCATTAGCATAAGAACAAAATGCAGCACCCAATCTTCTCTCTTCACCTCTCAGGCTTTTCACTAAAGGCCACAGAATGACAAATAACACAAAACCAACCAAAAGCAATGTTTACATGAAGCCCAATAATCCATAAATTCAAATGAAACCTCAAATGGAATGAAAAATCATTATGTAAACACTTCAGTCGAAAACAAATGATATGACTGAGCTCGATCCCAATTAAGGAGCCTAAATAATCAGTTAAATAGAAGAATTACTGGCATGCAAATTAGACAACTTTCACAGTCTGATCCAAAATTTAGGACAGATTTTTGCATCACAGCAATAAACATAGTGGGGGTTATGAAGCATTGATTATGCAGCAGTTTGATTTTAGTATTATTTATTAGTATTAATATTTATTAGTATTATAGTATTTCTTAATATTCTGAATTAGCTTTTAATTTTATATTTTCAGTTTTTTTATTTTAGTTTAAGTTTTATTCATTTTTTATGTGCTTTTGACAATTTTATTCATTTTTTATTTTTTATATTTAGGTTTAATAGATTTTTATTTCAGTTAGTTGGATTTCACTTTTTCATCTAATACTTATATTTTATTTTAATTTTGCTTTATTTTAATTAACAAACACTGTTTTAAACAGTTTCAGTTAACAATAACAACACTGTTGTGAAGGAGAGTTTAATATTCTAAAGGAGGGAATGAAAAAACTTGTGAAACAATGACTTCAAAAAAGTCTTTGAGGTAATGAAAGTTCTCTGACAGGAACACTGACAGCTTCTTGTTGCTATGGTAACACTGACACTAAATGCTGCTCTTTTGCATGCACAGAATACATGTGGTGCACATGTAAACATATACAGTATTGTCATGGGATTGCCAAATTTGGGGTACATACAGTATAAAATTGAAAATAGAATCTCCAGTCAGATTGATTTTATTCAAATTGGCGAGACTGTCTAAAGGATTAAAAGAATGTTTTGTGGATACAGAATTGATTGCTCCTCTCTGCAAAAATATATGTCAGAGCAAAGAGAAGAAAAACTAACCAAGGATTGATTTGTCTTTTCATATCAATGACAAACCTCACCTGAGCTCAGTAATGATGTCTGACCATCAGTAACCTGTGACCCCTGAGAAGTGCTGGGCTGCTCAGGGTTATCTGGAAGGTCATGGTCTGTTTGTGTCTCTGCATTCTGTAGCTGCAAAGTCTGTGTCTGCGTCCCCTGTGATGTAACAGTGGGGGCAGGATGTCGTGGCTGCAGACCAATCGCATTCATCAGGCCCATCTCTCTGTGTGAGCGCCATTCAGTCCTGCTGTTCCTACAAACAAGGAGGATGAGTGACGAGTCGACTACACAAAATCTTACAACATCATCACACAGTCTTTATCTGATATGACAGAGAGTTAAATTTGGCACAGGGCTGAAGGAGCTTTAGATATAACAGGATATGTGTCTGTATAACTGCTTGCTAGGTAAAGCTCAATCTTTTCTGACACAAGGTTGTTTTCTTTCATAGAAGTTTAAGTCAGGACTTACCACAATAAAATTGATCTATAATAACTTACAAATGAGAATACTACAAGCAGAAGTGATTCAGCTACAGTCTTATGCTGTTGTGGCCTTCCTCTCAGCCACCTAATCCAGTCATGAGTCTGAATCTGAACTGGCAATATAATGGCCAGGAAGGTTATGCTCCATACTCCATCACAAATTTTAGAAAAAGTGAAAGTGAAGTGACATGTGGCCAAGTATGGTGACCCATACTCGGAATTTGTGCTCTGCATTTAACCCATCCAAGTGCACACACACAGCAGTGAACACACACCCGGAGCAGTGGGCAGCCATTGCTGCGGCGCCCGGGGAGCAGTTGGGGGTACGGTGCCTTGCTCAAGGGTCTCACCTCAGTCGTGGAATTGAGGGTGGGGAGAGCGCTGGACATTCACTTCCCTCACCGACAATCCCTGCCGGACCTGAGACTCGAACCCATGACCTTTGGGTTACAAGTCCGACTCTCTATCCATTAGGCCACGACTGCCCCTCAGGTGAAGCACTGTTGCTGTAGAATGGACTAAGATGTCTCATTAAGTGCACTGTGGACAAGTGTCAGAGAGTGAAAACCAACAACATGGGATCAGCAGTAACACACGTCACTAGGCTTTTTTTCTAAATAAGTGTCAGCAAAACATGCTGGAATCATGGCAGCTGTGAGAAGGCCTAATTAGCAGCAGTTGTGCCTTACGGCTGTGCTCTGCTATCATGCACGTCCACTACGTGACATGCTGCTATTGCCTGGACCTTGGACAGCGATTGGAGGGCTGCTCTGAAGGGAGGTGAATCCTCTAATATACAATATATATCATATCACATTCACAACAGAAATGATGAAAAGCTATTAAAAATATCGTGGAGTATCTTGGAAATATACTCAATTTGCCAAACCAATGAACATATATATATATATTTATATATTTTATTTTATTTGAATTTTTATTAGTTCATACTCACTCTGCCCTGTCACCACCCCTGTTGCTGCTGGTTCCAACCCCTCCACCATTATTGATGGTGAACATTCTCTCAGAGTGTTCAGAAGTGCCGTTGCCATCTGAATGCACATCACTGCATGGTATATTTCCATGGTCACATACACAGGCAGACAAAGAAAGAGAGAGTGAGAAGTCCAGGTAAGGCTCATGGACAATGTCACATATAGATATAAACAAAATCAGACAAACATACCATGAATCAGGGTACAGAGTAAAAAGATAATCTTATTAATCACTTAATCTTATTAAGTGACAAGAATACTTTTTTGTGCTCAAAAAAACAAAAAACAAACAAACAAAAAAACCCACTTTATTCAACAATTTCTTTTCTTTTCTTTTTTTGCGATTGGACCATTTTAACAATGTGTTTACCTTTCTGGGCCTTGAAAGTGGTAGTTGCATTGCTGTCTTTGGAGGGACAGAAAGCTTTCAGATTTCATCAAAAATATCTTAATTTGTGTTATGAAGATGAACAAAAGACTTATGGGTTTGGAACGACATGAGGTTGAGTAATTTATGAAAGAATTTTCATTTTTGGGTGAACAAATCCTTTAATGACTCTGCTCTGACTTTGGGAAACCCACATTGTTCTTTGTCGGGTTTAAATACAGACAAAAACTTCAGCAAACACAGCATGAGAACAAAGAGCTGAGCTTAAACAACAGCAGACAGAAGGAGAAACCTCTCTTTCTCGGCTATGTCAGAGCTGTAGTTCGTTGACTGCTCATTTGCCTAGCTCAAAGAAACTCGCTATACTCCCCATGGACTCCCACAATGCATCTTTGCTCATTAGCATAGCACAGACAGTCCCGTAGTTGCCGCGGCTGACATCCACTTCATCCAACCATCCCGCGCACCTGTCTCCAACCAAGAGTTCCCAGAGATGTTGCCTCCCAGTGGGCCTGTCCAGCTCTCTCTCTTGCCCCCTTTTCCTTTCTACTATTCTCTCTGTCCGTTTGTTTCTTTCTCATTTCTCTAAGGGTGTCTAACTAAAAGAAAGCAAAACAACTCTCTGATTCCTGTTTTAAGAGTGTAGCAGGTCAAAAAGGTGGAGAAAGTTGTGAGAAGTGATGAATACTTGCACATTATTGAGCTATAGTAATTAATTTCTGTGGGGGGTATTACAGTGCATAACACAGAATAACCACTGCTTCGAGGTGATGGTGCTCTTTAATGAATAGAAGACAAGTTATGAAGGCATTCTTGAACATAATCAATATTTGTGCACTTTAAAATTGATCTTTTTTCATAATAAGTGGGTGTTCCCCAGCATGAGAGTAGGCTGATATCTGGAACCACTGGAGGCTAATTACCAGTTTTAGTCAGATCGATCCCTCTCCCTCCAATGTCCATCAAAAGCTGTTGTGTAAGAGCTTTATGGGTACTGAGAGAGAGAAAGATGTGTGTGGTCCTAGTTGCTTTCAGAGAAAGGTGAAGATATATTCTGAATAGAGGTCTGCTACCTGTTCAGGCTAATGTTTCATGAGTATCTCTGGGTTCGGGTCGGGTTCATAACTAAGAAAAACTATGTTGTAGCTGAAAGAGCGCACATTTAATAGCACATTTAGTAGCTAACATTTTTGACTTTTCAGTCTGAGTTAAATCTCTTTTTTGGCTCATTTTGCCTGTAAAAGAAAATCTGCTTAATAATTATGCACACCTGAATATAAGGCGTTTTTCATTTCCAGCCTTCATGAACAATTATATATCACTTATAAATGATTAAATACAAAATTAATAGTAGTTATTAAGTTTGATGTGGTTTGAAATTGGTAAAATGTGCTTGGAAAAAATTATGATCAGAAAATCAACTTGCCTACTAATTCTGCACATGGTGTATGTCTCTCAGAAAGCTTTGTCAAGAGTAGGCCTACCATCAATAAAATAGGCCTACTGCATCATGAAGATTTTCTACTATTTGACATATGTATTTCAATGTACACTGTAGCCTTTACTGTACACTCATCTTTGTAACATGCTCGTCCCCTACACCCCGACTCGCTCACTGTATACGTTCCTCTGACTCTGGCCTTCTTGTTGTACCTCGGCATCGCCTCTCTTCGATGGGGGGCAGATCATTCAGTGTTATCGCACCCAAACTCTGGAATTCTCTCCCCCGCTCACTCTGTTGTGTTAATAATATCTCTGAATTTAAATCATTACTCAAAGCTCACTTGTTTTCTGAATGTTATACCTCTGATTTGATGGATTGATTGCTCTGCTTAATTAACTAATAGTTCTCTGAATGTTATGTTATGTCTCTTAAGTCCTGTTTTGTATTTTATTGTGCTTGATTCTATTCTTCTGTATGCTTCCCTGTCCATATAATGTTCCTTTACTGTATCTTCAAACTATTGTTTTTCATCATTGTCTACTCGTATTATCTCTTCCATGTTAAATGTACATTGTAAAGCGTCCTTGAGCCCTGGAAAGGCGCTATATAAATAAAATGTATTATTATTTGTACAATATGATAGCTAAATGAATGAGTGCAAACTATATGAATGTAATGAAGCACGATAGCAAGTCAAATAGTCGCGTTACCTTCTCCGTGCATCTCTCTGAATCATACACAAATTTTCTACCACTTGATGTGTCTATTTTAAATGTCTTAAATCTTGCATGATATGATCTTGTCTTTTCAACCAATAAATAGCTCAGCGGTTATGTGCAGTGTATGTCTTGGTAGCAAGAATACAGGTAGGCTACATCTCTACAGTGACGGATTTCTGGTTTGGTCTTAAACTTTAACAGTACCGGTCGGGTTCGGTTCAAATGATCTCGGGTATGGGCCGTGCTCGGGCTTCAGTTTAAAGCCTGTGCACACCTCTAATTCTGAACTTCTGGTAAATAAATGTACAGAGATGAGATGAGACAAACAACTTAACCATATATTAACAAAGAATCAAATGAACAGCCTAACAAACAGTAGAGCTAAATGTTGTATTCAAAATAGCATTGAACCTTCATAGAAGTTGCCATCTCTGAATTGTGTGCATTGAGATTTCCTACAAAATGCAGTTAAGCAGTCAGTGTTGTACTTGAGACCAGCTCACTCAAGCCCAAGACAAGATCAAGACCAGAAAAGGGTTGAGTCTGAGTCAAGACTGAGTCCTGATCCTCCCATAAAACAAAGACCATGAAAAAAAAGAAAAAGAAAAAAAGTCAAAGACCCTATTTTCAAGGCCTTGGTTTTTTCATGGATCTTGGAGCATGACTGGACCATGACTCACACCTGAATGAGCTGGTCTCAACTTACTCCAGACATGAGTGTATATTAAAACAAAAACTAAACTAAATAGCATGTATTATAATAATTGAAGATGTCTACACTATATACATATTTTTTTAAAATTTGCTGCAGTCACTTAATTTTGCCCATCCTTCTGAAATAAAAAAAAGTATGTACCAATGTACTCAAAAGTATGTACTTTTTCTTCACAAAAACAGTACATACTTTTAGTGCATAGTATAAAGTTTGGGAACCCCTTGCAGAATCTGTGAAAATGTGAATCATTTTAACAAAATAAGAGAGATCATACAAAATGCATGTTATTTTTTATTTAGTACTGTCCTGAGTAAGATATTTTACATAAAAGATGTTTACATATAATCCACAAGACAAAAAAGTAGCTGAATTTATTAAAATATCTCCGTTCAAAAGTTTGGGAACCCTTGATTCTTAATACTGTGTGTGGTTACCTGGATGATCTATGACTGTTTTTTTGTTTTGTGATGGTTGTTCATGAGTCCCTTGTTTGTTCTGAGCAGTTAAACTGAACTCTGTTCTTCAGAAAAATCCTCCATGTCCTGCAGATTCTTCAGTTTTCAAGGATTTTTTGCATATTTGAACCCTTTACAGCAGTGGCTGTATGATTTTAAGATCCATCTTTTCACACTGAGGACAATTGAGGGACTCAAACACAACTATTAAAAAAGGTTCAAACATTCACTGATGCTCCAGAAGGAAACACGGTGCATTAAGAGTCGGGATGTGAAAACTTTTTGAATTTAAAGATCAAGGTAAATTGTACTTAATTTGTCTTCAGGGAAACATGCAAGTATCTTCTGTTGCTTCCGAAGGGAAGTACTAAATGAAAAAAAAAAAAATTTCAACAAAATAAGAAAAATTTGGACTTCTTCATCCTGTTCAAAAGTTTTCACCCCCCGGCTCTTAATGCATCGTGTTTCCTTCTGGAGCATCAGTGAATGTTTCAACCTTTTTTAATAGTTGTGTTTGAGTCCCTCAATTGTCCTCTCAAAATCATACAGCCACTGCTGGAAAGGGTTCAAATATGCAAAAAATCCTTGAAAACTGAAGAATCTGCAGGACATGGAGGATTTTTCTGAAGAACAGAGTTCAGTTTAACTGCTCAGAACAAACAAGGGACTCATGAACAACCATCACAAAACAAAAAAACAGTCATAGATCATCCAGGTAACCACACACAGTATTAAGAATCAAGGGTTCCCAAACTTTTGAATGGAGATATTTTAATAAATTCAGCTACTTATTTGTCTTGTGGATTATATGTAAACATCTTTTATGTAAATTATCTTACTCAGGACAGTACTAAATAAAAAATAACATGCATTTTGTATGATCTCTCTTATTTTGTTAAAATTATTCACATTTTCACAGATTCCGCAAGGGGTTCCCAAGCTTTTGCATACCACTGTAAGTAGGCGAATTGGGACGCAGCATTACAAATATCAAGTGTTAAAAAGTTTGTGAATGTGTGAATTATGTGGAAGGCAAATAACTTCTGACAGTTCTGATGTTTCTGGTCTCTGGCCTTCTAAAAACCAAAGATAATAACATATTATTTGCATTTGTTAACTGCTGTGGACTTGGGCACTTTACAACTTCAGACAGAGGTTGTAGATGATATTAGCCAAAAAATCATGCACATTTAAAAAATCTACTGAAAAAGGTATGTTTTCTAAGCACTGCTGACATACTGTTTACAGCATGCTTGTGAAATCTGCTCAGAAAGACCAGAGACTAAGTGAGGATCAGTGAGGGGAGCTCTGGAAAGGAATGCCACCAAGAGGACTATTGCAATTATATATTAATTACAGTCCAGGACAGAGACAGGAAACCTGGGCATGAAACAACAACAGCATGTACGCTACATGAATTTAAAGGATGACATGAATAACGGTGCTTCATGCCATGTCAGATTCCGACTAGTAAAAAGCATTCATATCTTCGTAGAACAGCAGCAGAAGTTATATTCTGTTATTTCACAATATTTTTCCATTTAACAATTCCTATAATTAACTATTGTTAATGTAATAATAATGCATGAATAATCTGGAAAAACAAAAAAAGACAACAAAAAAGATATAGAATACAGTTTAACATAGCTAGCATAAAGTTGAATATCTAATGTCTTGCTAAAACTATGTTTATTAATAAGGTATTAGCATAACATCTGTTACTTGTTGTATTGCGGTTTGGTATACTGATTACTCAAATTACACAGACTTATTTCCGTTAACAGTGTTGCCATAGAAACGCATAATTCTGAATCAGAGGACGTGAACATCTCCAAGTAGAATGTTCCAGGTTATCATCTAATAATTATGGTAATTATGAAATGGCGTGACTGCAGCATAAAGCCTTTGTTGGAAAAAATATATTGTGAAAACAGTTTTCCTAATTTTCTGATGGGAACATGTGTGCGTGGGAGTAGTCACGATCATGAATTTTGATCACTGTCAAACAAATAATCGTGATTAACGAATTTTCTGTTTTTCTCATGTCACTTACAGTGTAAGCCTAATACAGTATTATAAAATACAAATATTTTTTACTTGGAAAATTAAATAGGCCCTTATGATTTTCTTGATTTCATATGATTATAAAAACTATAAACCATCGCTACCGGTCAACTGTCAGCCTGATGTGAACATCAGCACCATGTAAAGCGTGATGTAAGCCCTAGGGTTGCACGGTATACCGGTACTACGGTAGTACTGTGATACTAAAGCTTCAAAATACTGGCGATACCACTGTATTTTTTAAACGGTTGTATCGTCAAAACCATAAGTAATGTTATAAGTGCAGCACGTACACTTTTAAAATGTTTATTTGAACCCGCATGTCTGCAAAAACATGACAAGAGAGTCTTTTTGAGTGCTGCCGCCTTTCTGCTGTTCCCTGTGTAGTAAATGCAATGTAGAATTCTTATTTTATATGGTATTGAGTGTTTCCCAACGATTCCCAGCAGTTCATGTTTAATGAGACGTGTACGTTGTATTCGTGCTGCAGTTTATTAGGAGACAGGGTCTGAAAAGATTACAGAAATTAGCTGCTCAAACATCACTTTTCAACATTATAATATCTTTATATAACAATGTATTCTTGCAGTTCGTCCATTGCTCATTTGACCACTTCTGGAACAGGTGAAATGGTGAGGTATTTGTCAGGAGTTATAAAACAATGAAGCACACAAGACAGGAGTAGTGAACTTCATCCATCTTTATTCATTTACTTCTGTTCTCACACACGTTATGTCAGAACACTTTTAAAAAAAAAATAGTAGTCAACAATACAATTCACTTATGAACACAACATTTTCCCCTTGTTTAAATAACAGAATATTACATTAGATGTTTGGAATCCTAGTTGGTTAAAGGACTATGTTACTTAGCATAGGCTTCCGAACATCATGTTTAGGTCTAGTGGTATGAGTGTGTAGTGTTCTCAGCCGGAGTTGTTGGTGTGCATGAAAATGCAGTGAGATGGGAAGCATTCCATGTCTTTCCATCACTAAGAACGTATGTACCCACCCCAAGTCTTTTGGCACTCGTGAAAGGATCAGTAAACTTTCTGTGTCCCTTAGGAACATGCAAGGTGCTCCGTAACACTCACTTTATTCCCTTCCTGGAAACAAGGAGTGTGAGCACCCTGCTTAGCATCAGTGTACTTTTTCTTTTAGGGTTGCATCCGCGTAACCCTTCAACAAACAGTCATGTCTGTTGGTGGGTCCATAGAAGCAGATGGCAAAAAAAGACAGCTTTGTGCGCATTTGCCAGCCAAAGAGGAGCTGAAAGAGTGAAGTACCAGTTGCAGCATGTGGAGTGGCACGGTGCACCTGCAAAAAGTCAGTTACCACAGATTTCCATGGCTGATGTTGCTGGATGGCCATTTGGACAGTGTGTTTGAGCACACTGTTGAATCTCTCTACAGGACCATTAGTTGCTGGGTAGTAGAGAGAAGAACAATGGTGATGACTATAGAAAAGCTGTGAAAGCAGCAGACGTAAACTGAACACTGTTATCGGTAACTCTACTCAATGGATTTCCATGGTGGCTGAAGACTGATGACTGTCACTAGTGATTCTGTGGTTTATTTCTGTGTGATTAAAGGAGACCAATTTTCTGTAATAATCAGTTAATGTTATAGAAAACCTGCAGTCGGATGCAGCAGTGTCAAATGGCCCGACTATATCCACAGCTACTTTCTGCCATTGTCCATCTTGTAGCGGCACTGGCTGGAGAGGAGCAGGATGTGACTTAACAGATTTGTCATTGAGCTGACACACTTGGCAGAAAGGGACAGCATCATAAACTTGAGCATCCATCCCTGGCCACCAATAGGGATCATGAAGGCATTGTTTGGTTCTCACATTTCACCTGATGTCCTTTGTGTGCTATGGAGATCAGCACAGGTCGAAGAGCAGCAAGTGCAATCAGCCGTGAGCCTCGGAAGACAAAGTTGCCCTTAAAGGGTTAGTTCACCCAAAAAATTCTGTCATCATTTACTCACCCTGATGTTGTTCCAAACGCAATATTTTTAATGAAATCAGAGAGATTTTTGTCTCTCCATTGACAGTCTACACAAAGTTGGTGCTTCAAAAAGTTCATAAAGAGATCGTAAAACTAATCCAAATAAATAGAGCTGATTAGTCCAAATTTTCTGAAGAGACATGATCACTTTATACGATAAACAGATTTAATTTAGGCTTTTATTCACATATAAACGTTCATCAACACACACATCAGTTATGGTAAACCGAAGCTCAAATCAACGTTTGCTTGACGTGCGAGAACCAAAGAGATTCATTCTTGTGTGTTACGCAGCACGTTTGAGCATCCACAAGGACCAATGAGGTTTGTTCTCGCGTGTCAAGCAAGTACCGTTGAGCTGCTGTTTAGGTTCGGTGATCAATGTTTATATGCGTAATAGCATAGACTGTCAATGAAAGGACAGAAATCTCTCGGATTTCATTAAAAATATCTTCATTGGTGTTCTGAAGATGAATTTAACATCCAGTCCCTTGTGTGAAGGAGGCCAACCATTAGAAATCTGTGTACAAAGTTTGGTTAGAGCAAGACAAGAAGCACATGCAGCATGAACATAAGAAGCAGACAGAACATTACAGGCAGCAGATAGAAAAGCAACAAACTCCTCATTAACAGGAGCTGGAGCAACAGCATTATTTGCAGGAGAAGCAGGTATGGGCAAATGTGACAATCAGGGGCGTTTTGGAAATCTGGGCGGTACATCACATCATAATTTTGATTACATGAGAAGTAAAGACCACCTTGCTACATGAAGTCCAGCACGGATGACACCCTTAGTGGTAAGCGGGGTTGTCAGTGCCTGATGATACGTACGCCACCTCTCAATGGCCCACACCCATGCTAGCACTTCCTTTTCCACAGTGGCATATTTACGCTCAGCAGTAGGCAGAGTACGTGATGCAAAGGCCACAGTTTGTTCAATGCCATCCGAGCTGACCTGACAAAAAAATATGGCTCCCAGAACATTGTCAGAAGCGTCTGTGGAGACAATCGTGTGTAGTGCAGGGTTGAACAGTGCCAAAGCACAGCTGTTTGCTAGCAGTCGTTTAGCTTTGGTCAAAGTTTGTTCAGCCTCTTTTGACCGGCTGAATCCATTTGGATCTTGGAGCTACAATGGTGGCAAAAATAAGAATAAACTTACTGTACCACGACATAAGTCCAAATAAAGAGCGTAAAGTAGATGCATCAGAAGGTGTAGGGGCATTGAAAATCACCTGTACGTGTGATTCATGAGGAAGAAGACCCTCCACTGAAACAGACACTTGTCTTTATTGAGCTGCAAGCCAGTAGATTCTAGTCCTTGTAAGACCACTTGAAGTGCTTTGACATACATGTCACGTCCATGGATGATAATGTTGTACAGTTAATTTTCAACCTCTGACAAGCCAGCTAGGATGATGTCCATCATCTTCTGAAATGTCGCAGGCTCTGAAGCCAATCCATAAGAAACATGACAAAAACGGAACAGTGCGTCGTGAGTAATAAAGTCCTCCTGCAGTGGCACTTGGAAGCAAGCATTAGTCGGGTCGATGCGGAGAAAGCAGCAGAACAGAGTCCACAGAAAAGAGTACAGAAAAGAGTCCACAATCACTGCTTTAATTTGGCTCTCTGAGGTCAACGCACATCCTAATTTTACCAGATTTTTTATGCGTAACAATAATTGGTGACACCCATGCAGAGGAGTCAATCCAGTCTATCACCAGCCCAGCAGCTTGCAAGCAATTTAATTCCTCTGACACACCGCTACAAACAAAGAGTGGCAGACGGCGACATTTTTGGTGCACAGGTATGACCATTTCATCCAGCTTTACGCGGTGTTTAAAGCTTTTAGCACATCCAAACTCAGCTGACTCAGCTGAAAGACTGCCACAGGAATTAGGAGGCAGGACTTGATTGTTTTCAATCCTCACTTGCAGTGCAGACATTAGGTCAGGAGTGTGGTACCTTTGTCCACAATGAAGAACTAGCAGGAGCTGAGTGGTCATGAAAGGAATTGTTCGCTGACAAACATCCAACCACCGGAATTTAGGCTTTTGAGTACGTCACAAGACTGGTTGTGTGTTGCAACAGCACAAAGTTACTGAAATGGCAAGCATAAGTGCTGTAGAGCAGGATAGATACGGAAGATCCACCACACAAGTGAGTCAGAAGTAGATATAGTTGCTGCGCTTGTAATGCTGGGAGTATGAGCTGAATATTCCGTGCAGGCCCGGTGCCACAAGGGGGCAAATGGGGGCATTGCCCCCTCAGATCTGATTTGTGCCTCAATTTGTAGGGACAAATTCCTTCACCTCTGAAACGTGATTGATTTTAAGCCTTTGACACGTACGATCATACCAGTGTGATTAGAACGTTCAGTGCACTGCTAAACATGCTTTCGCGCTTTGGCTGGCACTGAGCAAGAGATGGACGCGATCAGATTTCATTATTTCACAACTATTCAGTGTTTTCAACCACATAATGTTTATTTGAGGTTTCAGACATTTAAATAGATTTTTAAATTGAATACTAGGCTATATAAAAAAAAAAACATTTATAGTTTGTTAAATTCAAATTCCTTACACTGATGTCTATGGAAGCGGCAATAATCCTTCAAATTATAATTTGACAAGGTTGTTTTATTCATATAAGAGATACATTGTGTATGAAACAATAAAGTTTACTCTATTCTTACTTTTATGTATTCGGGAAAAAAATAAATGAATTTAAGAGATGTAAATCCGACAGATCCTCTTAATTGTGGTGCAAACTCATTGCGTGTTATATCAACTAACATGATCATAATAAAGGTGTTTAAACAACAAAACACATTCACTTCAACATATTAGACAATCAAAATCTATCATATAATTCATAATATAGTTAACAAGTTTGTGAATATTTTGAATAAAAAAGGACAAACTAAATAAACGCGATATGCCACACGTCAGTGTGGCTGCATGACGCGTTGCCAAGGAGTTAACAGCCGTTCTAAAATAATGGTCGCCTAAAAAACCTCACACAGCTATAATATAGCTATAACAGCTATAATATAGAGCCCCTAGAATATACTTGCATCTCGAAACCTTTCGTTTTTTCCCCATTTTACTGCCTGCGTTCTGTGTGAACCGGCCCCTACTAGGGCAAGGCAGGAAAAAACTTGGGCAAGGCATGTTAGCAACAGCCATCTTCATGACCAACTATAGTTAAAAAAGGCCTAATCCTCATTGCCAATTTGTGGTATCTGTCAGGAGTTATAAAACAATGAAGCACACAAGACAGGAGTAGCGAACTTAATCAATCTTGTTTACTCGTTTACTTCTGTTCTCACAAACATTGCATCAGAACACAATACTTTTCAAAATAGTACTCAAAACAATTCATTTAGGAACACAACAAATGGTTAGTTTCTAGAACCATCTTTGCGATGACAAATGCAATCAATATTCATGAGCATAGTGCTATTTGCACTTGATTCTTATCGATCATATCGATCCTTATAATGTGATTTTAACATTGTAAAATGATATGTTTTAATTAGGGCTGTCCATTTAACACGTTAACTTAATTAATTAGTTATGGGGAAAATAACACACAAAAATTATATAATCCAATTAACGCACCCGCCCCAGACCTATGTAGTGCGTCTTACATTTTATAAAGTTAATTGGTGACGAACATGAGGCAGAGCAACAACTCACTGAGTGATGGAGCCTATAGAATGCAGTTAGAATGCCTTTAAAATTCAAGATATCAGGGCAAAAATGCCCATGTATGAGTTGTAGTCTCATATAAGTAAAAGTATTTGAACCACATGCAGAATCTGTGAAAATGTGAAAAATTTTAACAAAATAAGAGAAATCATACAAAATGCATGTTATTTTTTATTTAGTACTGTCCTGAGTAAGATATTTTACATAAAAGATGTTTACATATAGTCCACGAGAAAAAAAAAAGCTGAATTTATTCAAATGGCCACATTCAAAAGTATGTGAACCATTGGTTTTTAATACTGTGTGTGGTTACATGGATGATCTAAGACTGTTTTTTTTGTTTTGTGATGGTTGTTCATGAGTCCCTTGTTTGTTCTGAGCAGTTAAACTGAGCTCTGTTCTTCAGAAAAATCCTCCAGGTCCTGCAGATTCTTCAGTTTTTAATCATTTTTTGCATATCTGAACCCTTTCCAGCAGTGACTGTATGATTTTCAGATCCATTTTATCATACTGAGGACAACTGAGGGACTCAAACACAACTATTAAAAAAAGTTCAAACATTCACTGATGCTCCAGAAGGAAACACGATGCATTAAGAGTTGGGGGGTGAAAACTTTTGCATTTGAATATCAAGGTAAATTGTACTTATTTTTTCTTCCGGGAAACATGCCAGAATCTTCTGTTGCTTCCGGAGGGCAGTACTAAATGAAAAGCAATGATATTTCAATAAAATAAGAAAAATTTGGACATCTTCATCCTGTTCAAATGTTTTCACCCCCCCAACTCTTAATGCATCGTGTTTCCTTCTGGAGCATCAGTGAATGTTTGATCCTTTTTTAATAGTTGTGTTTCAGTCCCTCAGTTGTCCTCAGTGTGATAAAAATGGATCTAAAAAAAAATCATGTCACTGCTGGAAAGGGTTCAAATATGCAAAAAATGCTTAAAAACTGAAGAATCTGCAGGACCTGGAGGATTTTTCTGAAGAATTTTGTTAACATTTTTCACATTTTCACAGATTCTGCAAGTGGTTCACATACTTTTTCTTACAACTGTATCATGATACGAGTAATTAATGCAATATCACACAAGTGCTGTTTTTGCACGAGTGCAAATGTGATAGTGATTTTAAACATGAGTTGAGTTAATATATTGTTATATTTTAGACAATATTTTCTGCTTTTGCTCAATTTTGTTAACGAAAATATTACCTATAAAGCCAGAGCAGAACTGTTGTATGTCTCAAAGCAACACAGCTGTGTTTCTTTTCTGAATGAATCAGCATTTTGAAGGAATCAATCGGGTGAACTAATGATTCAATGGTCCATTCATAAAGAGAGCCATTTACTTAATTCCTGAATAAATCAGCCGTTTGAACTAATCGAATGAACGGATAACTCAATGACTTACTCATTTAGACATTTACCACCACCTAATGGCAGTTTTAGTTTCTTATTTAGAGTATCATTTCATTAAAAAAAAATTAAAAAAAATGTATTTCCATATTAATAAAAAAAAACTTTTAAGGTAGAGTTCACCCAAAAATGAAAATTCTGTCATCATTTACACACCCTTATGGCAGTTGAAGCCTAAAAGTTTGTGTGTAATAAATTCTCTGTTGAGAATTCAAATTCAACAAATCAGACGATTTTTTCGAAAGCTACTTTTTGAAATGTCTAGTGGATACTTTTCTTATTTAACACAATAATGACTTAAAATTAAATGATCTTTTAGGGGTATTTTCTCAGCCAAATTTGATGTGTGATTAATTTGCAATTAGATAAATTAATCGCATTATGTAATTAATTCGATTAAAAAATTTAAATCACTTGACACCCCTAGTTTTAATATACATAGTGCTCTCCAGTCAGAGTTGGAAATTTCAAGATATGAGGGAAAAAGTAACACTTTAGGGTTGCAATTTATTTTACAGTAGAGTTGTCAAAAGTACCAACTTCGGTACCAAGTCGGTACTGCAATTTTAAAAATGTAATGCTTTGAGCACTGTTGAGTGGATTTGTAAACACCTCTGATTTCCCTTTGTTTTCACTCACTCAACGGATATGTCTGTGATTGGCTTCAATGATCAATGCTTCAAAAACGTTGTAAATAGTCATTAATGACAATCTTCACAGAGCGCTTATACAGATACACATGGGAGCGTTTGAAAGCAGGCATCTATCGCGGACCAATCCGAGACTTGGTACCGAAGTTGGTACTTTTGACAACTCTATTTTACAGTATGTGCACTTACGTGTACTTACAGTGTACTTACCTATATTAGAAAGTACTGTGTAATATAAGGTAACTACATGGGTTAAAGTAAGGTTTAGGGGTAGGTTCAGGGTTAGTACCAAGTTATTACCCAGTTATTGCTATTACTATAATAAGTACAATAATAAGTACATAGTATGTACATAGGAAACAGGACTGTAAAATAAAGTGCTACTGTTCTGTCATTAACGAATAACTACACAGGAACAAATGAGTAACACAATATCAACATTCTAGTAATTATTTTAAACTAACAAGAAACTCTGATTAGACAAGAAATTAGTAAGTAATAGCACTCAGATGAAAACGGGTGGTTCACTATTAGCTAATCAGTAAATACTACTTATTTTCATACCTCCTAATAACTACTATATACAGGTTCATAATTAATGTGAGTAATGCATAATGTATAATTAATGTACAATTAGTAATTCCTTCTGAAGGTTTCGGGAATACTTAAGTCATTACTATAGGTTACCATCAACTTTACTTTAGAATTAATTAAACATTGTGCATTACTTTAATTAATTATGAACCTGCATATGGTAGTTCTTTGTAGTCCTCTTGGAGGTATGAAAAAAAAAACAGTAGTTACTGATTAGCTAATAGTGAACTACCTCAACTAAGCGCTATTACTTACTAATTCATTAATCAGTTTCTTGTTAGGTAATAGTACACTGTAAAGATTTTGGAGGTCAAATCTCAAAATTTTATGTTGACTTGCTGCATTGAAAATGTTCAGTAGTTTCAATTAAATTATCTGAACTGAATGTTAGTTGTTGAACCAAATGAAATTTTTCAATGAAAGAATCAACATAACCTCTAAAATCTTTTTACAGTGTAGTTACTAGAATGTCAATATTGTATTACTAATTTGTTCCTGTGTAGTTATTGATTAATGATGGAACCATATTCTATGACAGTTCAGCAATATCACACGAGTAAGGGTTAGACACAACATTGTCAATGTTCATGTTTATTGCTCTATTTCGCAATGAAAATAGTTCTGAACAAAGCAGAACTGTTGCATTTCTCTGAGCAACATACAGCTGTGTTTTGTTGTTTCTGAATAAATCCGTTTTTGAACGAATCGGTGAATCAATGATTCACTGAGCCATTCATAAAAACAGTCGCTTCATTCCTGAATAAATCAGCCGTTTCGAACGAATTGAATAAATTAATAAATTATTCAATGATCACACTCAATTATTAAGACTTTGTATGTTTTGTGTGGTTTTTGAAGTTTTTGTGTGGTTTTGAGGGACCCATCCATTTGCATTACTCACATGGACTCACAGGAAATGTATTATTTCTTTAAAAATCTCAGTTTGTGTTAAACAAATGAAAGCCATAGACATCTGGAATGGCATAAAGGTAAAGAGAGAATTTTCATTTTTGGGTACATTAAATAATGCTGCTCCCTGCACACAGGAAAATGAGACTTGGTGCACATTTAATGACATTTCTTTACATGCTTAAATGTCCTTTATTTAAAAGGCAAAATGTAATTTAAATGTAAACTACACAGTTATTGAAGTTCTCAAGTAATTTGCAATTAGATCAAATAACCGCAATTAGACGATTAATCAATAATTGCAATATGTGGTAGTGAGTAAGTTAGTAAGAATAAAGTACTGTGTAAATTAAGAGAGATCATTTCCTGTCATGACTAAAGCGATTGGGCTTTTTGGTGTCCAAGTCACACAATATTATCTCTGAACACTGGATACCATGACTGAGGACATAAACTACTAATAAGGCTCTGCGTTTGTGTATGGTGCTTTTTTTTTTTTTTTTGCTTTCTCTAATTAACTGTTTGCATTAATGAAGTGAGAGAGTGTTTACAATGTTTGTGGGGCAATGTGGGCTTCATGTATCCACGGTAACCTTGATGATAATTATGACAAACTTGCAGAAAAGCAACATCCACAGCCAAGCTGCAAATTATACAACCAAATACAGTGGAGGAAAATGATCCTTGAAGTGAATTAATTAGTGTCTGTTTCGTTAACAAACACCAAACGCTTGTAGGAAAACTTCTTTTTAAACTGCTAAAGAACTGACAAAACCAAGAAGGTATTTGAGATGTATGATATTCATTTACATAAACATAAAACAGTTCTCACCTAGAAAACAAAAACAGATGGGCAAAGCAGAGGAAAGACAGACGGAGTTCAACATTTCAGAACAACCAAACGTTTTTATATGCACACCGTATAAAACATCGCAACTTGTTTTATCATGGTTAACATTATGGATAATTTCTCATTTGTTGATGTCCCACATGCAGATGAGTAAAGTGCTCATTATGTTTGGCAAGCAATTATCTTGAGTCCAGCTGAGTTGAAAAGAAGAAGAAGAAAAAAAAACCCTCCTACAACAGCACTTTTATTCTTTAATGCAACAAAAAAAGGAAAGAAAAAGTGATTTCTGACCCACAAATAGGGCTGAGTGAGCTATGAAGGGATGGATAGGAGACTCACACAGGTCTGCAGATGACCAGATCTCCTTTGTTGGTTCCATAAGCGAGCCCAAGCCCTGGTTCTGGCAGCCAACGTGCAGAATTTATACTGACATGTCTCCGCTGGTCTGGGGCCATTGGATACACCACATCAAACACCCTCTGAAAAACATACAAGAACACACCTCTTTTAAACTCTCCCACAGCCCTCTTAGTAGTTTCACTCATTCTATCAGTCGCCAGCACCTTCCATCACGCTCTCCGCTGTAGACTGCAATCTGTGACAGATTTGACAAGCACTGCTAGCACAACTGAGGAGAGGCTAAACTGAAAAGTCAAATCTCTTTCTCCAAAGTACTCTTTCTCTTCGTTTGCAATCCATTCCCCCGTCCCTGTCTGTCAGCCTTGGCATACTACTTACACTCCACTGGCTCTAGAAAAAAGGACAAAAATAGGACAAGCTCATGTCTGCCAGGGAGAGAGAAAGTGGTCTCATTCATCTGCAGATGAGTGATCAACAGACAAACTCTTTCTCTCTCACTTTACTCTAGACAGATGAAATTCAGGACAAGGATAAAAGCCACAAAGGCTGGCAGTTCAAATGGTGTCTTTATGAGAAGAGAGTCTATATGATTGATGCATATGTGACCAGTCACGGAAAGTAGGGACACAAGTCAGTTCTGGGGCATTTTGAGTTATTCACAGATTCTGAAAGTGTAGTCTCCAAGCTTTCCAACGATGTGTAACACATGGAAATCTGATAATATTTGGAGAAGTTGTGGCCATTTGAAGGTAGGCACTCAAAAAAGTTCAAAGGGCAGAAAATGACCTCTAATTTTGCAGTTCTCGCCTGTTCTCACCTGCTGGGAGTGACAAAAGGGCTCATTTACATGATTCTGAACAGGATTCTGTGATAAACGTATAGTCCTGGTTTAGACCTCAGTGGTTAGACCTGGTTTGAGTCAAAGGATTAAAAAAATCCTGTACATTAAACTCTTCAATAAATACTTTTACTTTTGACTTATAACGCACATTTTACGGCTACGGATACTTTATACTTTTATCTGATACATTTAGTCTTACATTAGTATATCCTTGTTAAGAATATTTAGTAACTGGCTAAAATTATTAGCGTCACATTCAATTCAAGAATAGTAGGCTAAGGTATACATCAGCTAAGTCATTCACACCAGTCAATTCAAGCAGTTGAAGCGTTATTCAAATTAATAGTAGATGCTAACATTACCATCTAAAAGCCCATTATAGTAATGGGGGTTTTTGGCAAGTGATACGATGCTAACGATTACAATTAAAACGAAAGTCCTGAGCTAGCTAATAACAAAAGACACATGAGATAACGTGTAGCCTACGTTGTAATACGGTTCGTAGATGTGGGAAGAAGGAGGCGGGAACCGGCGAACGTTCAACACAAACTTTAATAATAAATAAACCAACACAAAACGAAAGTAATGCCGGCAGACCCTCGCGGACGTCTGCCGGCCACACAAACATAATAAAACATAAAATAAAGTCCAGGCCTGGTCCTCTCTCGTCCGTTCACTGTCGTCGCTCCTCCTTTTATGCCTCCGGAGCTCCTCCGTGAGGGACTCGAGGCCGGTGCGCCTCACAGGTGACGATCATTAACACTCGCGTCACTGGCCTCGCGCCGTTCCCCCACGGCTCTCGCCCGCCCTGCTCGCCACATACGTGTTCTTAGAATGAACACAAAACGACACTTTGATGTTTATGGAAACTCACCCCATAAGAAACAGAAAAGATCTCGTTGCCTCCAATGAAATAAGTTGTTCGGGCACACTTTCTCTTTGTCGGGGTCTTCTTTGTGGATGTAACCATCTCCGAAGTTTGCACTACTATGCGTCTGTTTGCCTCTAAATGTCCAATAATTTGCAAGAATCCAGCCGTATGTTGTACTTCAAAACATTTTCGGTGTAACGGCCACGGTTCAGCTCGTCTGCGATATTCTTTGCGGCGTCCATCTTCATTATATTTTGATATCAGGTAGAGCCGGCCAGAGCGCTGCATAATAAGTAGCCACGCTTCCCTTGGAGGGCGGCGGCAATAACAAAAGAAACAAAAGCCGGCGTATCCGATTCCAGTATGGAAATACACACAGACAATGACACGCCCCTACTGCGAGATAGAATCCCAGAAAAACAAGCCGATTTCAACCTCAAAATGTACGCTTTTAAATAAACCAATACTGCTACCTAAAACACGGAGATGCTTTTTCGTGATCTCAAATAACAGATTCTGCAAAAACGAAAATCACCAATTTTGAAAAAAAAAATGCTTCTTTCTCAGTTTGCTCAATAGTTGTGCTGCCGACTTGTGTCCCTGGTTTCCGTGACGGGTCACATATGTGTGTGTATCTATGCGACGCCACCTGAACGCTGCGTGTTTGTGCATCTGGACCCAGTGGATTGCATGGACATTGTGGGGATCAGCGGTGATGATGTCTTAAATATATACAGCTCTTCTGAGTGTGTTTATATGTGTAGTGTTGATGTATAGAGCACTAATTATTACTATGAGTCTGATTCAGTTCCTAAAATGAAAAGCAGCCCCTGATAGATTCTTTTTTTGAACAATGGATATTTATTCAAGTCTACTATTCAAAGGTTTGGGGTCAGTTAGCCTTGTGTAGCCAGACCTTCAGACTGACGGCAGAAGGTCTAGACTACATAGTAGCTTTCATTGGCTAAGGACAGCCCAGAGGCTGTCTGACTGTCATGTAAGGCAACCAATCACAGTTCGTTTTGTTCCACCTCATGTTTAGGGGCATGAAAATGTAACGTGGATGTCCCTACAATAACAGACCGCTGTGTAAAACTCTTAGACGTATTTTAAAGAGTCTATGCCGCAAACTTCACATACTTTTGAAAATCCAGCATTTAGTTGATCCTGATAAGCGTTCATTGTCACAGTTGTAAACACGACAGCTTTCTTCTTCCATGAGGGGGACTCACGGCATCTTTTTTACCAGATGGACCATTAAAAACGCAACACACAAAGGCTGCATTCATTTAATTCAAAATAGGGTTTAAACAGTAATACTGCAAAATATTATTACAATTTAAAATAACTGTTTTGAATATTAATGTACAGTGTTTCTATTTTGTAATTTATTACTGTGATGGAAAGCTGAATTTTCAGCAGTCATTACTCCAGTCTCCAGAGTCACATGATCTTTCAGTAATCATTCAAATATGCTTATGGTGCTCAAAAAACATTTCTTATTATTACCAATGTTGAAAACAATTGTGGAAACGTGATACATTTTTCAGGATGCTTTGATGAACAGAAAGTTCAAAAGAACAATTTATTTGAAACTATTTTTTTGTAACATTATAACAAGTCTGTACTGTCACTCTTGATCTATTAAATGCATCCTTGCTGAATTAAAAGTATTTAAAAAAAATATTTTGAATGATAGTGTCCATTTTTTCAGTTCTTAAATATTACACAGAAATTAACTGCAAGTTTCCCATCTAACTATGTCCTAATAAGAAACCACACATCAGCACTACAAGAGAACATTGGCAGGTAAGTGGCATTACGAGTACTTTGCTACCACTTGAGAATGAAATTGACTATTACATAAAAAAATTAATATGTAGAAATTAAAGATGGAAATAGAGCCTTGGGCTAACCTTTGTTCATTTTCTTTCTCTCTGCACTCCGGTGTATAATTAATCCTGGTAATAAGCAGACACATTAATGATGATGATGTATTAAATTAATTCATTAACTACCATATGAGAAAATATCACTTTAAAAAAACAAAACAAACAAACATAGAGATCTCCTCTAATAAACAAAGACATGAGGGGAAAACAGAACATAATCAAATTATAGAAAATAAAATGATGGAAACTAATAAACGAACATATTGTGAGTGAGAAATGTCTCTATATACAAACAACCATAAAAGCAGATAGTGAAATATACTAAATGTGCTGTTGCCATAGCTACAGCTGAAATCAGGCACCCTGTGGGGACGTTGTTATGGCAAATGTATGTAGTGGTTAATTTGCATTGTGCACCTGTCCACGTTTTTCCCGAGATTCATATCAGAAGCCTGTTGTTGCTTTCCGGTGCGGGGCGTTTTACACTCACATAATAGCCAGCCAATAGAAATGAGAGTTTGTTGTTATTGCAGAAATTAGTAATGTCGCAATTACAATAATGCATTTTCATGTCCGATAGACAGTCAATAAATATAAAAATGTATTTAGAATTTCTTAAAAATTAGTCTGTTGTACATTTTGCTCCAGGTAAGTGTATAGAAACCAGGGTTGCCAGATTTTCACAACCAAAACAGCACACACTGAATCTGATCTCTAACTTAATCTGACAGTTCAAATTTTGGTTCCTGCAGCTTCTACAATAAAGTTTAAGGAGTCCATCAATCTCATATCAGACTCACATACAATGCAGAGAGAAAAATCAATGAAAACAGTTCTGGAAAAAACAGATGTGTGAAAGAATGACAGGAGGCAGATCTGTGGAGTTCCTCATTATCTCATGTAAGACAACACTTCTGCATTGTCCACATCACCTGGTAGTGATATACAATAACCATTAGAGCTGAGAAAGAGTGCCTGAGAGTGTCATTAATTCTGGGAATCAAACTTAACGACTAGCTAAGACTGAACTCAACACACTTAAAGACTGTTTCCATGGACTGGAGCAGATTCTAGTCTTTGAGAGTAAGAGAAGAGCACAAACCTAACGACTGAGTCAGTCCACTACACAACACACTTAATGTTTGGTGAGTCATGAAGGGACATTCTGCCGAACTCAACTGTGTGAGATCTTGTACCGGAAACAAACATGGATGTCAACAGACAGCTGCCACTACTTATTTGCAGTGCAATTTGTGCAGAGAGAAAACAAACTTTAAAAACCCTGCCAAAAGCACTGGTGGTTTTTTTATTTATAAAACGTTAAACAATGTCCTGTTATGTAGGGTGTTGCTAAAAAATTACCACTGTGTTCTTATTATCGAGTTTATGTTTGAAATTAATTACGTGAGGACAACTGTTGAAGAAAATGGAATTGAACCCAAATTTTAGGTTCGTGGTGAAGGTCGACATTTATTCTTATGATGTTTGACTGTAAGAATGATAAATGCATGTTGATACTACTGCAGCAAAGTATCTTGAATAAAATATTTTTTCATAAAGTCCTATGTTTCTCTTTCAAATTTCTTTTTCGCGGTCTTTCCTGATTAATTTCGTTAATTAAATAATTTCTAGTGCTGTTTTTAAAACCAATAATCAAACAATAATATAATAGACTGTTATTCTCAAATCATGAATTAAAAGCGAATTGGTTAGTTCTGAGCAAAAACTCGTTCCCCTTCTAGGGTACCAGTTAGAACAAAAATACAATACTGCTTAATTTACTCTGAAACAGAAGTCATTTAAAATGTTATTTGGATATTTTCATTTTCATTTCATCAGCCTACTGTAAATGTACAATGCACCCAATATACTATTTAACGGGACTGCAAACACTGGAAACTCTAAAAGTATGACTGCAGATATATTCAAGGCACTGTATTTCCTCATCATATTTTCTCAAATATATTAGATCTAATTAAAGTGTATACAAAATAATTTTATTTTCAAATGTCAAATGTTTGTGATTTTTTTTATTTGTTAGACTTTTTAAATTAAATTATTAAGAAACAAGTGCAGTTATATAGACTAAATAAGCTAGTCTTTTTTTTTTTTAACTTTTATTAGACTCCTGGGGCCGTATTCACAAAACATTTTATCTTACCACTAAGAGTTCTCCTAAATAGCAGTAAAAGTTCTTAGCTAAGAGTTTTCTCTTAAAACCTATTCACAAAGCTGCTGAGACAAACTTTTACTAAGGAATAGAGAGAAGTCTTAAGCTAAGAGTAAGGGTGGGGTTGACCTCGTTGCTATGGACTATGCCCACAGTGATAGGCTGATGGGGGAGGAGTCAGCTATTTAATCATAGAAATATTGTAGAATGAGGTGTCATGTTTCCACATTAAAATAAAGGTTTTAAAATAAAAATGTTGCCCTATTCAACATTTGTTGCCTATAGGAATATATACACAGACAAGAGCTGACTCGCTTATAGTTACTTTGACGGTTTTCTGCATCCCTCCGCCAGCCCGCTCCTCACTCTCGGCTGGGGATATGGGGAGAACTTTGGTTTTGGACTAAATTTCAAGCTCGGAGCCCTCGATCCCCTTGAACAGCACACCAAATACGCTTATTATATATATATATATATATATATATATTTTTTTTTACTCTATTCAATCATTGTAAGTGTAAACTCGTGAAAACAACTGGCACAGGTAATCGGACAATATTTATTTATTTATTAAAGGTTTATTTTTGGCATCTTATCATAGATTCAGATCTATAAATCAAAATGTATTGCATTTATGAAGAAAAGGTTCAGCACCCAAGGCTCTATCGCTATTGCCTTAATGGTGTACAGTGTCTTTGGGTGGATTAGGACTGTTTGTGATTTGGTTTTATTGATTTAGGAGTCCTCTTGACTACTCCTAATGTTTCACAGATTTAGGAGCTAGTTTTAGCACTAAAATGCTTTGTGAAATACTCTTAGAGCAAAAATTTAGGACTCCTAAAATTAGGACTGACACGCCCATTATTTTTTAGAGTTTCTCCTAAATTGGCAAGTTAGGAGCTACTTTTAGCCTTAAGATATTTTGTGAATACGGCCCCAGATCAAAATAAAAGAATACTTAATATTATTTTTAAAATGAGAGAAATCGCTGCTTATTCTGAATTCTTTACAGATTTTTAACTTTTTTGTAGTGTGTTCTCAGCTTGAAGTTCACCTGTAGTCAATTTTATCCCTTAAATCTCATCTTTGATCAATAAAACGGCATATTTAAACGTTTTTTCCTGTAACATTTTTATTCCTGCCTTAAAATAGCTTGAATGTAACTCTACACCCTTGCTTCATTTAGTATATGAAGACCATGAATATGCAAATTAGCCCTGCCTCCACTCAATCACAAAAGCTCAGAGATATCCACTTGGTCAACTTTACTGTAATAAAGGCTGCACAATGGCAAGTGGAAATATTGGTTTAATGCAGCCATATATGCTTGAACCAGAAACTGATTCAGAAGAAGAAAAGGAAGAGCGAATTAAACAGAGGCTCATCTACAAGTCGATGTATCAGAATGGTAATGTGTTTTATGTATCGTTCTCTACAACGTTAGAGACATAATGGTAATTAATATGAATAGCCTTTTGCTTGACTACGTAATCAGACAGCTAATAATGTGTTGCTAATGTTACACAAACCGTTAGCCATCTCAAAGTCAGACAGCTGCCTTGTGCTTTCTAAAAATCAGCAAGTTTGAACAACTTAGAATGTCAGTGGAGAAAGGCATATAGTTCATCATAACATCGTAATATACATCATATACATAATTCACCCGCTATATTGTTAAATGTACCCAATTTTTCATTTCAACAGTAAAATATTCCGGGGTAACCAGGCTTCTCTTGAGACTTCCCCCCCCTCTTTGCAGCATAGTAATGATATGCCAAAGCCCACCCACACATTGACGTGATTGGTTTCAAGGTAGTTTGAGACATAAGAAACACTGGGGATTTCAAACCGCGTTTTCACTGTCTTTTTTTCACTGCAGTTTTAAGGAGAAAATACACAGCAATGCTGTTGACGTATGAATTTGCACATGGTTTGTCTTAAAGCATATTAAAACACCACATACGACATATAAACAACATTAAAAACTAGATTTTCACAACAGGGGGTCTTTAAGAGAGACTGAATTCATGTATGGATCATATTTTAAAAAACAACTCTAGCAGCAATAACAATGGTACTAACCATCACAGTTTCTGATAAACACAAAGACATTGTAAGAACTCCACCATGGTGGCCAGCCTAACTAAGAGGAAGCTGTATATATTTATCATACAAATTAGGCTCAGCATGAAGCACATAGCGACTAAAGTGGGGAGTGCTGGTAAAATACCCATGAAAACGTGAACAAGCGCTCACTGCAAGGCTTTCCAACCTCTGCGGAGAGAGATTTGGTGTTGTATGTTTAGAGACTGAACAAGGATAAAAATGAAGCTCTCCTGCTCCATTGCTCTCAAATTAATCCACATTCAGAATCCTGCCATGAGCACAGCTTACAAAAACAAAAGTCAACCATGTAGATACTTCCATTTATGCCCTTCGCTCCACACAAATACACAGTTTTCCCACTTCTCTCTCCCTCTCTATTTCTAAGAGAGCGTATCTAGGTCAGGTTCCTACTCAAAGGCTTTTCTAAACCCCAGACTCCCCCCTCTGTTGTAGAGAGCACAGAGAGCTGATCTACATAAGGCAGACCACCAATAATAACCAAACTTTACAATAATCAAACGTCATGAAAAGTATGACTAAACTGACTAAAAATGAAATAAAAAAAGAAAAGTAAATGGGTTTTGTGGCTCGTCTGGACTCTCCAACTTTTGAAAGTGCTTTGGTAAACAATTAAATGTAAAATTTTTAATTTCATAAAAAAACAACAACAACAAAAACAACAAAAAAAAATGACTTTTTGTTATAAATATTTAGTTGGAAGTCCTGCTCTTACAAGTCAAAGTATTTTTTTTTATTATTTTATTACACCGAACTGACTGACAGAAAAGTACACAACCTACATAGGAAGGCAATAACTTTTTTTAAATAAAATAAAAATAAGGTTACACTTTCTTTTACAGTGTCATTGTTATATATGGTTCATGCAGTAAAAATATGAATAACTATAAATTATGCATAATTACATGCAACTAACCCTAAACCAAACTTACTCAGTACTTAAATACAGTGGGTACGGAAAGTTTTCAGACCCCCTTAAATTTTTCACTCTTTGTTATATTGCAGCCATTTGCTAAAATCATTTAAGTTCATTTTTTTTCCTCATTAATGTACACACAGCACCCCACATTGACAGAAAAACACAGAATTGTTGACATTTTTGCAGATTTATTAAAAAAGAAAAACTGAAATATCACATGGTCCTAAGTATTCAGACCCTTTGCTGTGACACTCATATATTTAACTCAGGTGCTGTCCATTTCTTCTGATCATCCTTGAGATGGTTCTACACCTTCATTTGAGTCCAGCTGTGTTTGATTATACTGATTGGACTTGATTAGGAAAGCCACACACCTGTCTATATAAGACCTTACAGCTCACAGTGCATGTCAGAGCAAATGAGGATCATGAGGTCAAAGGAACTGCCTGAAGAGCTCAGAGACAGAATTGTGACAAGGCACAGATCTAGCCAAGGTTACAAAAACATTTCTGCTGCACTTAAGGTTCCTAAGAGCACAGTGGCCTCCATAATCCTTAAATGGAAGACGTTTGGGACGACCAGAACCCTTCCTAGAGCTGGCCGTCCGGCCAAACTGAGCTATCGGGGGAGAAGAGCCTTGGTGAGAGAGGTAAAGAAGAACCCAAAGATCACTGTGGCTGAGCTCCAGAGATGCAGTCGGGAGATGGGAGAAAGTTGTAGAAAGTCAACCATCACTGCAGCCCTCCACCAGTCGGGGCTTTATGGCAGAGTGGCCCGACGGAAGCCTCTCCTCAGTGCAAGACACATGAAAGCCCGCATGGAGTTTGCTAAAAAACACCTGAAGGACTCCAAGATGGTGAGAAATAAGATTCTCTGGTCTGATGAGACCAAGATAGAACTTTTTGGCCTTAATTCTAAGCGGTATGTGTGGAGAAAACCAGGCACTGCTCATCACCTGTCCAATACAGTCCCAACAGTGAAGCATGGTGGTGGCAGCATCATGCTGTGGGGGTGTTTTTCAGCTGCAGGGACAGGACGACTGGTTGCAATCGAGGGAAAGATGAATGCGGCCAAGTACAGGGATATCCTGGACGAAAACCTTCTCCAGAGTGCTCAGGACCTCAGACTGGGCCGAAGGTTTACCTTCCAACAAGACAATGACCCTAAGCACACAGCTAAAATAACGAAGGAGTGGCTTCACAACAACTCCGTGACTGTTCTTGAATGGCCCAGCCAGAGCCCTGACTTAAACCCAATTGAGCATCTCTGGAGAGACCTAAAAATGGCTGTCCACCAACGTTTACCATCCAACCTGACAGAACTGGAGAGGATCTGCAAGGAGGAATGGCAGAGGATCCCCAAATCCAGGTGTGAAAAACTTGTTGCATCTTTCCCAAAAAGACCCATGGCTGTATTCGATCAAAAGGGTGCTTCTACTAAATACTGAGCAAAGGGTCTGAATACTTAGGACCATGTGATATTGCAGTTTTTCTTTTTTAATAAATCTGCAAAAATGTCAACAATTCTGTGTTTTTCTGTCAATATGGGGTGCTGTGTGTACATTAATGAGAAAAAAAAAGAACTTTAAATGATTTTAGCAAATGGCTGCAATATAACAAAGAGTGAAAAATTAAAGGGGGTCTGAATACTTTCCGTACCCACTGTATATAATTACAACAAAGACACCTTAAAATAAAGTGTAACTAAAAATAATTTTGAGATATGTTTACAGATTTCCAGAGGCATATAATTTTTAAGGAGATATTGAGGGTTAGATTTCTAAAAATAAATAGTGCTTTTCTTTCCTTTTTTATTTTGTCAAGTATCGAGAACAGTGGCAGTCTCTAAAGAAGACGTGAGTTCAGCAGTGACGTACCCTCATGGATGTCTCTCCTCCGTGGGGCTGCTGCAGTCTGAAGACCTGTGCCACCATGTGATCGGTGATCTGATGCAGCAGGATGCGACGAGATGCCAGACCCACCATCACGTAACGACCCATCGGAGACAAACTGACAGAGATGGCATTTGGACCTGTGACAAACACACAGTGCAGTTATTCACATCTGTAACATGGCAAACAGAAACAAACTAATACAGAAACATTGACTTATAACTACAGCCTAAGCCAAACCATTGCAAAATTATCACAATTATATAAAGTAATAAATTCAACAAGACTGGGATGCAGGACTATATATGGTCTTAAATTTTTTGTTAAAGCAACAATATAATAAACCAATAAAACACTGAGTGAGCTAGCTGAGCAGTATTTAAACTATTATTATTATCAAGTACGTTTAAAAAAAAGTCAAATCATAGCAGTAAGCCTGAAGTAAAAACTAAACTAAAATTATGAAAATCCAGGAAATGTATTTAACACTATTAATACTAAAACATCCATTTTGCACATTATTAATTGCTGTAAATGTTATAACCAGAGCATTCAGACCAATCTGTTAAAGCATGAAATTAGAAAAGTTCACACCTAGACCTGCTCAGACTGTAATTATAGCCGATATAATTTTTCATCTTAAAACCATTTAAACTTTAGAAATCAGTCTTGCTTGACGTGTACATGAGCTAGAGAGCCAGAGTGCTGGCAATGTGATCAGCAAATGAAAACGAGTGGTTTAGTATTGAGGATTCCTGGTTGATTGCTCTCATTAATCCACTGTTACTGGATAGGGTGAATGATAGTTCCTTGCGGCCTGTACATCCGATGGTGATGACCAACCCGCAGAGAGAGAGAACAGCATTTCAAATTACTTTAATCTAAAACAAACAGGACTCATACTTCCTCATCACTGGTTTCCATTAGCAGCCTGCTCCCAGCCCTGCCTTCATTTGGCATTTAAATGGGGACTATCTAATTAAAGCAGCCTCTAAAAGAGCTCCATCACTGCTGTCTGTTCAGCCAATTAGAGGGAAAGAGAGAGAACAATGTGAATAGCCATGTCCCTTTGCATTTGATTTAATTAAGAACAAGTTTAAAATAATTTTAGCTTTGATGGCTCAATCAGTGTATTAAACCCTCATCAGCACAGGGAGGCGAGTCATGTTTTTGCAAACTAACAGTCCTTATGATGTCAAGCAGTTTATGTCTCAGGGTCACTCACCAAATCTCTTGGAGTAGAGCATCTCTCCCAGGTTTTGTGGGGCGAGGGAGTACACAGCCAAAATGCCCTCATCAGGGAAACCCCTCTGACTGCTGGGAATGAATACAGCCAGCAGCTGCCCGTCCGATGAGATATCACAGCTCGCGTCATTGTAGATCTTACAGTTGGGCACCAACACGTTAACAGAAGCTGAAAAAGAAATAATCAGACACAAGAGTTCAAATTAGGTGTGCAACGATATGGAAATGGTGTCTGGTAACGATAACCAAGAATTATTTTGATTTTGATGACAATATATATTCTAATATTAGATATTTAAAAATCTAAAAGACTGAATACAAAAGGTCTAGATCTCTACATGCTTCAGATGAAAGTGGAAGGGGAAAACTGCTTTAATTTTAAAATAGCTACAACTATAGAAAGCAAACAATCTTTAACTTTTTATAAAAGTTAAATGGAAAATATAATTTTAATAAAGTTAAATGGAAAAAAAAAACTAAACGCAGAATAAAAAAAAATATCTACATGTAAACATTATTTTCTTCTATTTTAGGGGGACACCCGTCCCACATTTCAAAGTCGCAAAATCAGCTTTGTCCCACACCCTTCAAGTCATAAGCAGTGTCCAGCATTTCAATTTTTTTTTCCTGAAATTATAATACCACAATAAAAATGGTAATAAAAAATTGCAAACTGCGATTATTGGGGTTTAAAAATCTATTTGCACAGGCATAATGTTCGATTTGGAGAGGGTGTTTCCACTGATGATGGCTGCATGGACAAAGCAAAGGAAACTAGCCAGTGTGGACCTCAGCAAAAGTAAACTGATGAAGGTTAACACCTGCCAGGAATTTTTACAGACACATACTGGATGAAAAGGCTCTGCTAGAAGCTGCCAAATCCACAAAAGCAGGCTACAAGTTCAAGATGAAGCCGGTAAAAATACATATAATCTTTGTATAGTCTAATAAAGTAGCATAGCCTAGTCACTGCTTAAGGAAATATACAGGTCCTTCTCAAAAAATTAGCATATTGTGATAAAGTTCATTATTTTCCATAATGTAATGATAAAAATTAAACTTTCATATATTTTAGATTCATTGCACACCAACTGAAATATTTCAGGTCTTTTATTGTTTTAATACTGATGATTTTGGCATACAGCTCATGAAAACCCAAAATTCCTATCTCAAAAAATTAGCATATTTCATCCGACCAATAAAAGAAAAGTGTTTTTAATACAAAAAAAGTCAACCTTCAAATAATTATGTTCAGTTATGCACTCAATACTTGGTCGGGAATCCTTTTGCAGAAATGACTGCTTCAATGCGGCGTGGCATGGAGGCAATCAGCCTGTGGCACTGCTGAGGTGTTATGGAGGCCCAGGATGCTTCGATAGCGGCCTTAAGCTCATCCAGAGTGTTGGGTCTTGCGTCTCTCAACTTTCTCTTCACAATATCCCACAGATTCTCTATGGGGTTCAGGTCAGGAGAGTTGGCAGGCCAATTGAGCACAGTAATACCATGGTCAGTAAACCATTTACCAGTGGTTTTGGCACTGTGAGCAGGTGCCAGGTCGTGCTGAAAAACGAAATCTTCATCTCCATAAAGCTTTTCAGCAGATGGAAGCATGAAGTGCTCCAAAATCTCCTGATAGCTAGCTGCATTGACCCTGCCCTTGATAAAACACAGTGGACCAACACCAGCAGCTGACATGGCACCCCAGACCATCACTGACTGTGGGAACTTGACACTGGACTTCAGGCATTTTGGCATTTCCTTCTCCCCAGTCTTCCTCCAGACTCTGGCACCTTGATTTCCGAATGACTTTGGACCACTGAGCAACAGTCCAGTGCTGCTTCTCTGTAGCCCAGGTCAGGCGCTTCTGCCGCTGTTTCTGGTTCAAAAGTGGCTTGACCTGGGGAATGCGGCACCTGTAGCCCATTTCCTGCACACGCCTGTGCACGGTGGCTCTGGATGTTTCTACTCCAGACTCAGTCCACTGCTTCCGCAGGTCCCCCAAGGTCTGGAATCGGTCCTTCTCCACAATCTTCCTCAGGGTCCGGTCACCTCTTCTCGTTGTGCAGCGTTTTTTGCCACACTTTTTCCTTCCCACAGACTTCCCACTGAGGTGCCTTGATACAGCACTCTGGGAACAGCCTATTCGTTCAGAAATTTCTTTCTGTGTCTTACCCTCTCGCTTGAGGGTGTCAATGATGGCCTTCTGGACAGCAGTCAGGTCGGCAGTCTTACCCATGATTGCGGTTTTGAGTAATGAACCAGGCTGGGAGTTTTTAAAAGCCTCAGGAATCTTTTGCAGGTGTTTAGAGTTAATTAGTTGATTCAGATGATTAGGTTAATAGCTCGTTTAGAGAACCTTTTCATGATATGCTAATTTTTTGAGATAGGAATTTTGGGTTTTCATGAGCTGTATGCCAAAATCATCAGTATTAAAACAATAAAAGACCTGAAATATTTCAGTTGGTGTGCAATGAATCTAAAATATATGAAAGTTTAATTTTTATCATTACATTATGGAAAATAATGAACTTTATCACAATATGCTAATTTTTTGAGAAGGACCTGTATATTCAATTCAATATATTTAGTAGACAGAATAGGTCCTGTGTTATATCACTTGAACCTGAGCAAATTGAGTGCCAGTAATACAAATCCGATCTCAATCAATATTTTAGAAAGCTTATTACCAAAATTAAAGCTTATTGTCATCCAACAATTAGCCCGAAAATAGAATTTCCATCTAACATAAATCAATATTTACATAATCTATTATCACTCTCCAACGTGTTCCGCATTGTCCCGCAAAATCATGTCTGCTAATCAGCAAAAGAGCAATATCCAGATGGTCACCCTATTCTATTTGTGTTTAAGAATAGGTAGGCCAACTAGAAATAATGTGCAATCCCATAATCATTTGAATATAACTTATGAGCTATAATACACCAGCTTCTTTTACTCATTGGACAGATACAATAATATTAAAATTTCACACTCAATGAAAAAAATTACCGTAGGGAACGCCTTAGAACAGTGTTATAATAAGTCATTGAAACTTTAAATATGTCATATTTTGAAAAGTTAACTTTTTTTATCTGCTGTATTTAAACTGAACATTAAGCTCCACTTTGTAAAGAAAGGATGTTAAACCAGCATGCTTATAAAAAAATGGCCAAAACTGATTGCAGTGTCAGCCTCTGCATCTGCCAGATTTCCATTTCACATCCAAATCTCTATTTGCACACAAGCGGTACTCTGTGTAACAATCTTTTTGCTAAATTAGCAGAAACTGCAGAATTGCCATAACTTGCAATAAAAGTGATTTAGCGACTTACAGACAGCCGCATCTGTTCAGCCCACACTAATGAATAAGAGAGCAGAGTGGCAGAAGATAGAGAGACGTCTGTATGTACCCTTCTCGTTTCACCATACCACATAAAGCTCTCTCTCACACACACACACATAAAATGCACACACATCAAGGACTACCATTCTGCCAAGCAGGAGGCATAGAAAAAAATGTTTCTGCTCTGGGAACCACGTCAACTTCAAAATTAATTTTGATTCCCGTTTTCATTTTCTGTTTCACACATATAATCCTTTACAGTTTCCATGGCAATTTGCATCCCGATGAAGCCATCTCTTAATACACAGAAGGGTAGTAATATTCAGAACACAAACAAAGTGTAAACACAGGGATATTACAACATAAATAAAAGTGAACTGAGACAGTTGATTCAAAACAACTGTTTACATGAAGCAAGGTATTCAAAGCATTAACGGAACAATAGCGTGCTGCTCTGGCCTCACGCATCAACGCGTGTCATTGCGCAGAGGTCTCTGAATAAAGCATCAGGTGCGTGTGTGTGGGAGGTGTAATTAGGGCTATTTGTGTTTTAGAATGTGAGCTTGTGATTGAAGTGTTTGTCATTTCGCTGGAGAGTGAGTGTGCGTGCGGACGACGCTGGAAAACATGTAAGGGCACAAGATAAACAAGAGCAGGTGAGTTTTGGCAGGTGACAGAGTCATTATGCACATTTAGAAAGATGGATTTGTTTTAATCACCCAGTGTCTGTGAATCTGTGTGTATGTGTTCACTGAGTAAGGTCAAGAGAGTCTGAGAGGACAGGAGGGAAGATTTAAGCATGAGTGTGTTAATTAAACAGGGCAATAATTTAGAGCAGTGATGAGGCTGCTGCAGGGCCTGCATTTCACTCCCTGACACACACACTTTCAACCACAAACATGTCCATCCACCCACCCACCATCACTTAAGCCCACTTATTCACTGCAGGCCAACAGAAGCAGGGAGAGAAGAAGAGGGAAATCTG
>RJVU01042553.1:4389293-4417579 GCA_003731715.1 Anabarilius grahami
AAAAAAAAAAAAAAAAAAAAAAGAGCAATAAAAGTGATGACAAAATCTGCAGTTCGGAATGTGGTATCTGCATTCCATGTTTAAGTGTGTACCTGATAGAAAATAAATAATAAATATAAATAAATAAAATTAGTGTAGGCTCAGGGAGGCACTTAAAAAAATACACTCTTGCCCTTAAAGGCTTCAATATAAATGCTTGAATCAAGAGCTAAATCATTTTAATTCCATTCAAGATTAGAGCACATGAAAGAAATCTCACTTGCCTCTCACTATGATGAAGGTAAAATGAAATTAAAACTCTTGTCTTATAGCAGGAGAGGGTCAGAAGGGCAGGTTGTGTGATGATGAGAGTCACCCCACACTGCTGAAGATGGATAAGTGGCTCACGGCTTCAGCAGACAGAGCTCCCTACTGGACGTGAGTAATGGATTTGCCGGGATAAAGTGACGGCTATTCTGGTGACACTCTGAGGGAAGCTCTGTATGAGATAAAGTGCATTTTAATCATCTATTTTTGTGGACGCAAGGGTGCACGAATGTTCTTTAGGGTTTATATTGGGTTTGTGGCTGACACTGAATGATAAACGGAACGCTCAGGACTCCAGCTGCTGTGGACAGAGAGCATCTGGACAACTGAAATAAATCAGGCTTTTACAGGCATATTTATACTGGATCCCTTCCATCGGCACAGCCTATGGACCCAGACTGGTTCAGTCCTGAATTACTCACTCCCATTACATTCTCTGTCATCTGCAAAGCCACTCTGTCTGAAACTACAGTACAAAGTCATCAAGCAGGTAACAGACACAAGATAGCAGTGACAGGGATTTCCTGGGCATGACTTCTGCAGAGGAGCTTGGGAATGTGTTTGAGAATAGAGATGTGTCTCTTGTCACTGAGAGATTAAATGAGCAAGAATTAGAGATAGGGATAAGGAACAAATTCAAAGAAGCATTGGATTAACACATCCCTAGAAAAAACAACAACAACAACAAAAAAAAAACTGAATATATTCTAGTTTCAAGGTCGACAATTAATGAGTACACAAACATTCATAAAAACACAAACATCCCTCTTCCGAAACCATTCACACAAAAGCACTTCAGATGACAAAGGAGAAACATCACTATGAGAAACAGTCTCAGAAACAACACAAAACCACAGACACCTAATGTCAGTTCAAGTGTCTATTAATATCACAGCACCTGAATATTAGAACAGGATAAATACAGAAGAATGACAAAGAAATAATAAAGCATACATAGTGATTTTATGCCTGAAATAAATGAGATCACCACACTTTAAGCCCAGCAACGCATTCCAAAGGTACACCAATTCATTTGTCTTTTAGCAGAGGCTATTACACAAGGTGCATTACAGTACATTTGTCATAGGGAATCCTCCTGCAGTAACTGGTGTCTGGTGATAGTTCATGGATCATTGATTTGAACCTACAACATTTTGGTTACTAGCCTAGATCACTAACCCAACATACATGCCCAAAACAAGTGGTCTTGGTTTACAGTCTTAAACATTAACAGCATTAATCATTTTGGAATAACAGGTGCAAAAATTCAATGCAATAAACATTTTAATTTGAATAAATAGCTTTTCATGCCTCTGTTCAGACCAACACAAACATTCATGAATGAAGAGGATTCCCATACAATCACAACTTGGTGGCACTCACAGAGTATTTTTCTAAGCAACAGCAAATAGCAGAGGAAGAATCTGGAACCAGCTCTTTTGTCTGTACTCCTGTATTTGGTGTTATTTCATAAACATCATAATGAATAAAAAATCTGAACAGCCTTTTGAAAACTGTAAATACTGTTTTATGATATTTTTTTTTCCTCTATGAAAAGTAGGTACCAGAAAAGTTATGTAGCGCATTGACTTTCAAAGTAACAAGGGTATTTTTGCTTTTGTAAAAGTACCATCTATTGTCAGAGAGTGAATCTGCATTTTCATTCACCAAAATCTTCTTGCTGAACATTTGTGTTGGGGTGAACATCCACTCAGTGGTTCATCTCAACTTAGCAGCCTGCATTCCCCATTTTTTCTGTATTGTGGAGTGCAAAGTTGTTTTTCTCTAGGACACCACTAGATTTCCAATATTGCTACTAAAGATGTGACAGTAAAGAGGTTGTGCACTTTATATCATTAAATGTAGACATGCTATTGTTGCAATGATTTAATGAAGCAGCTGCTGCAAGTGTTTTAAACTACAGGCCCCCTATAATATAGAAGCCACACATTTCCTTTGCAGCCGTGGGCATACTAAACAGGTTGAGGTATTTTACATAAAATCCTCTTCATCATTTATCAGAAAAATTAATATTCATAGATATTCATGTTGCATTTTTGCATCAATGAGTCTGGTGTGTGTGTACATTATCTATTTTTATCTCAAAACCGGAGCTCTACAACCATTGAAAAAGCCCTTCAGCTTCTGAGAATTTACAGAAACATAAAACACACCTTAACTCTTCAATCAGCCCTGAAGTGACAGTCTGAATTTCATTTGGGATTTAACTTTCCAAGTGTCACAAAAAATCCTCTTGCTACACTAAAACCCAACGAGTTTGCATTTACAAGCACTGCACAAGAGCGAATCGGCACACACATAAAATGAAATTAAAATAGAGGGGGAAGGAAGGGGGTAGGCTTGCTGAGGTAGTCGTGTTACACTGTGTTCGGACTAGGCATGTGACGGTATCAAATTTTCATGTTGCGATTAATTGCTGAAGCTTTTATCACAGTATACAGTATTATCATGATATTGAAATAAGTTGCAAAAAAAAGTGTTGTCATAGTATAACAGGTTTAAAAACTCTTTTTGTAATAACAAAAAGAACTCTGAATGCTTAAATACAATAATACAATACACAAAAAATATATAGAGTAACATTTTCAAATAGATTAAAGTGCAAAAGAATTAGGCTATAAAGGACAACAGGTAACACCTTACAATAAGGTCTCATTATTTAATGCATTAACTAAGATTGAGCAATAGCTACATTTGTAACAGAAAGCATTATTTTTGTTAATGTTAGTTAAGAAATACAACTGATCATTGTTAGTTTTATCTCTGGTCCATTAAATAAGTTCTTTTGATTTTAGTATGTTATTAAACAGTAACTAAGAAATTAACATTGACTAAGAATAACTTTATAAGTATTTTTCATTGTCAGTTTGGTAATAATGAATTAACATGTTAACTAATGAAGCCATATGTTTCAAAGTTTTACTGAACAATAACAAATATTCAGAACATTTCTAATCATTAGGGCATGTTGTAGTCCAGATTAAAATATAAAAATGTTTAAGTTTGAAAATAAATAGCCTATTAAGTCTTTAAGTATGAAGTATTTGGTGCTGAGATGAACAACACTGAGATTACCAAAAAATAATTGGCTGTTTGAAGCATCACTAGCGCAGCTGCTTTGTTTACAGGGTTTCCGGGGTAACCGCTGCATTCTGCTGTTCCATCAGCGCCCTCTGCTGTCAGAGAATGAACGCGCACTTTCAATCAGCGCGTCTCCTTCACTCGTTCCGCCATGTGCTTCTCATGGGCTTGCACGCGTGTCCCTTTGATGCAGCATACAGTGGTGTTGTGCATTTTATACGGTTGATGGGGAAAGTATTCTTAATGCATTATAAAAATTGTAATAATTGGTAATAAATTATTATTTACGGTATTTTTAAGTGCCCACGATAACAATATCGTGAAATATCGCATTACCGAATATCGGCACATGTCTAGTTCGGACGTACCCCAATGACATAATCTGGCCACTGCACCACCCCCCAACTTTTTTTATAGAAAGAAAAACCATTTAGTTCAGTTGGACAATGGACGCGACAATTATAAACTGAAAGCGTCTGCTCTGCTCCATACAGCGCAAGCTCCAGAGTCGCAGCACAGTGCAGGAGTCAGGTTTCACTTATCACGTGAAGAGAGTAAGGAAAGATGACTAACGAGACAATAGCAGAGGATCTGGTGCGCAGCAGATCCTGAGCGCCATTGACATATATCTTGTAAAATGTGTGGTCAGTACTGCCGCTCCCTATACACAGAGTACGCGTGAAAAAAAATTTAAAAAAATAAAATATATATATATANATTACATTATGGAAAATAATGAACTTTATCACAATATGCTAATTTTTTGAGAAGGACCTGTATATTCACAAAATGACGACTTTCTACACCTGCTTTGCTCTAATGAAAAAGGACTTTGGGTTGAAAATGAACCGGAGCAAAACATTTAATTTGAATTGACTCATAGCTCTCCTAATTAAAATAAAACTAGTGTGTGCTGCTATCCCAGCAAAATTCCACATAGCCCTTAGCGATCCAGAGATTTCAGTTAAGGCAACTCAGAAACATCTTTGATTTCAAGAACTGGAACAACATAGGGCTTGGAAACGTGTCTTTGATCCTCTGTTTTGGTCTTTAAATAGAACAAAAAGTACACAGGGCTGATAATTTCATCTTAACTGTAACAAACTAGAGGACGGAAGAATAGCTGCTGGAGGAAAAGAGTGAGGAGGCATCATAATGTCAGTGTTTGCTTTCTGCTAAAGCCACCAAAAAAATTCTGAGACTATTCCATTCTTAAAAATGCATTAATGAGCTGAGTTTTATTAAAATGATAAATCAGTTGTGATGGCTTATATTTAGTCAGAGTAACAATTACACTGATTTATGATCCCCAGCAGATTCCTGCCATTATTGACTTTGGAAGAATAAAGTAAATGGTTTCTCAATGTGAGCTCCCAGAGCTCTCAGAAGCTTTATGAGCTGAATTTGTCCACTGTCTCTGCTGGTAACTGAAAATCTGTGACAATCTAACTAATTAATATTTATAAACACACAGATACACACTGCATTAGTCTTAGACCTGACCTCATTAAACTAAAGCATGTGTCTTGATGTTCTGAATTAATCACAATAATGTTCACAGTTGTGGTTTTATCTAAATATCATTATATTTGCCATTCTTCACCACCTTCACCACCACAACAGCATCTTCACCTTTGAACTAAACTATACCAATCATACAGTACACAATATCAACTGACACCAGAGTTGGTTTAAACCTCAAATGGCAGATGGCACCAAGAAGAAGGAAGAGAGGTCAACTGCCGCAACTCTGGATCAACATGCACCAATCTAAATTGTTCTATATATTTTAATCATTTGTTAACATGTATTCATTACTTCAATGAGCTCATTGTTTCTGCCTTAAATTAATACATTGTTTAAATGAATAGATTGTTAGCTGACTTTGTGATTTGTATAGGTACATTTCTGAAATTATATAACTTGCACAGAGTCACCTCTGGTAACAGATCACTCTAAACTGTAACGTTGCCAGGCATTTTCTGTAAAGCTGCTTTGAAACGACATGTATTGTGAAAAGCGCTCTACAAATAAATATGAATTCAACTGAATGTGAACTGGCACCAATGAGAGATCTCTCTTTGGGTATCACCTAAACTGAAACAAAACAAACAAACAAAAACCATCCACACACTTTAGAACAGTGGTCTGGTCACCAACCTTTTTAAGCCCAAGATCCCTGACCTAGACCTTTATGAAAGACAAGATCTACCTATTGAAGAATTGATCGAAAAAGACAGCCCAGATTGTATTTAGTATTTTTTCATGGCCAATTCAGATTCTGATTTATTTATTTTTACAAGAAAATTGGCAGATTCCGATAATGGCTACAGATATATATATTTTTAAATTATTATTATTATAAACAAAAATATCTAGCTATTTCAAATTAAAGGTAACCACTGCATTTCAATCACGATCCAAACAAAGATACTATAACATACATGTTGCATGAGCAGTTGTTTTTCATTTTACTTAGATTTAATTTCAATATTTAAAACAAAAACGGAACAGTTATCTTTGTGAAATTATATTCTACACACACAAAAAAGCATGAAACAAAAACAGCAGACAGGCTGAATGAGATGCAAATTCACTCTCTGACAGCAGGTGGCGCTTATGGAAGAGCAGTGATACAGCGTTTCCTTGGTTACCGCTGTAAACAAAGCAGCACTGCCCTTATAAATAGCTACTTTATTCAGAGGTAAGAGGAAAATAAAATGCTATCGCCATCAAAATTTTTTCTGAATACAGTAAGTTCCCTTTATAACCCCTCACCCCTAATTCAATATTTATATTTTCTTCCTATATTTCGAGCATCGTGAACAGTGAGCTGCTCTGCCTGCTACAGCTATTTAATGTTACCTTTATAACTATCCCAGTTTTTCCGGGAAAAAAAACACAAAAAATACAAAATACAAAAATACAGTACAAACACTTGTAATGTATTTTGTACTCATATTTCTGTTATTTACGGGACAGTGAGAAAGATCTACCAGTCGATCGCGATCGATGGGTTGGCGACCACTGCTTTAGAACATATGTTAGCTTATAGAGGCAGGGACCTTGGCTACTGTATTACCCCTAGACAGAGAGTTTGTATTATATTATACTGGCAATTAGTAGAGTTTACTAATTTTTTGTACTTCTTATCAAACCTGCAGATATACATGTACTTTGGCGCTTTGTATCATCGCCAGAGCTTCTGTGCAGCCAGTCATGCTTTCCTCTCTATTAAAATAACGGCTAACTTTGATGTAGAGCTCTTCCACGGTCTGAATTTGAGATGCTCTGTTAATTTCAGCTTCTTGAAGCCATACATTACCATGAAGTAGATGCATCAGAGAGCATGGAAAAATTTCATCTCATTAATACTTCTGCTCTTTGGCTGAGCTTGCCAGAAAGGCTTTTGAGGAAAGGGTAGTTAATAAGGAGAATTCAAGCTCAAGTTAGATAATGAGCTTGCTCAGCTGAAGGCCCACCATGCTCGGATGTTTTTGCTAGAGATCAGATTGTATTACCCAATAGATTTCTCCAACCTTTTAGTCTTAAATGAGTCTAAGGATGGCTTTGTAAAATTGGGCAGAACTTTGTTTTGTTTCAGAGTCTCTAGGCTTCTCTTGGGAAAACTGCTGTCTTCTCAGTGGAGAGTGGAGAGATGGCTAAGGACGGCTGGTAGGTGTCCAGGGCTACCGAGTAGGTTGACTGCTCAGAAATATCAGTAAACAGTCAATGTGCAGGCCAGTCGTGCTTCCTGCTGCTGAACAATGTCATTATCGCCCCTTGGAGGTGCCTGTCCCTGCACTGTCAGGTGATAGGGTGCAGAACTTTAATTGTGTGGTGGTTGAGAAAGGCAAGCAGGCAGGACTTGGGTGGACACATGTGTGACACATCCCCCACTGGTCATTATCTGACAGGATAAGCCTAGTAAAAGAAGTGCTGGAATACACAGAATGGATTAATGTGTGATAAATTGAGTCTTTTGAAATCTCTTCATTGGTTCTAAAAGTCCTTTATTCTCGTTTTCTCACAATAAGGATGGCAAGGTTATGAAGTCCAACACATTAAATTGGATCAGGAGGCGTTTTCTCCCCAACAATTTCTCTGGAGCACACTATGTTGTGCTTATATGAACTTGGTGAAACTGAAGTGTTGTTCAGAGTCCCTGCAATCACTTGAGGTCCACATATTCATTACCGTGGCAGTTGTTTGTATGTTTTCCTCAGGGTCAGGGTTATTATAGTTGGGGCTGTCACAATATCAGATTTTTCACTATACTATTCTCATGGCCAAAATAATTCTCAATAACGATATATTACAATATCTAAAGAAATATTGAAAAAAAAATTAAAAATAATAATGCAATCTGTCAAATTAATCTATACATTATTCTTATGGAAATACCCGAGATGGCTTGAAGAACACATATAAACTACATACTGTATATATAATTCTCTCTCTCTCTCTCTCTCTCTCTATATATATATATTTACCATAACATGTAATTATCTTTATGTTTAAATCAGTCAAAATATTTATCTGCATTTTATTCAGCTACTACAGCTGGATGTCTTTGTCCATTTTAGAGATTTCCTTGAATGTCTTAAGTTTTATTACTCCTATGAGTCTCACTTGTGGACTTTCTGCACGAGGGCACCCTCTGTCATTGAATATGATCGAAACATAAATTACATGTGAGAGTTTAGCGTTCCATAATGCTCGCATCGCCCTATTTTGGGTAAAAAGTTTGGAGCTCTGTCAAATTGATTGTTAATCCTCTGTTTTCTTCTTAAAATAAATTTTTTTAACCTATTATTTTCTCTTTTTACAGTGGGTGAATATATATCCCTGATAGTATTCTGTATCAAAAACAATCAGAATGCTTTGACATCGCTAGTTTTATCCAACTTCCTGAACATCCGCTACTAGCTGTAGCCCGTTAGCATCACTAGCGTGGTCCCGGCTACAGCTTGTCTTGTTTACACTCTTCTCACTCAGAAAATTACTGTTCTAATAGAGATTGTGTCAGATGTGTGTCTACCTTTGAGTGCAGTCAGTCCGTCATTCAGTCAGTCCGTCAGTCCGTCAGTCAGTCACTCAAGTATGGTGTGCAAGTCAAACCTCAAATCACAGTCTTTGTTGATCTACCCTCCTAATTGATAGAAGTGTGTGTGTAGTCCATTCTATAGTGACTGTGTCTGTTTTATAGGATCCAGAAAAAATCTGATCATGATTATACCAGAAAAATAACAAAATTAGAGAACAAAAACAATTTCTAAAGCTTGTGCTCCTACATTAGATAGCTCACACCTAAGGTGGTTATTGTAAATGAAATTATCACAGATAATAGTTTTGATGTATTCTGGCTTACTGAAACCTGTCTTAAACCAAATAACTATTTTGGTCTTAATGAGTCTACTCCACCAGGCTACTGTTAAAGCAGGAGCCGCTTCTGATTGGTCATGGTGGTGGTGTTGTAACAATCTATACAGATATTCTTATTGTTACTCAGAAGACAGGACATAGGTTTAATTCATTTGAAGTGATTGTGCTTAATGTTACACTTTCAGATAAGAAAAAAATCCCTACTATCTTTTGCTTTGGCTACCTTGTATAGACCTCCAGGGCCCTATGTTGATTTTCTAAAAGAGTTTGCGGATTTTCTCTCAGACCTATTGGTCAACATCTATAAAGCATTGATTTTCAGAGACTTTTAACATTCACGTAGATAATACCATATGATGTGTTAGGGGTTGAGTTTACAGATTGACTAAACTCTTTTGGGGTCAAGCAAAACGTCACCAGACCCACTCATCATTTTAATCATACACTAGATTTAATTATATTGGATGGAAACAATCCTACTGATACAGATATTCTACTGCAAAGTGATGAAGTCACTGATCTTGTAACGTGCATACTGCGTACTGCTGATAATTGCCATATCGCTCCACTTTATCGACCAAGTAGAACAATATCCCAACCACTATAGATAGATTCACAAATAACCTGCCTGATCTGTCTCAGCTACTCAGTGTACCCATAAACACAAATGAACTTGAGGAAATGACTAACGGCACTATCTTCTCTAATACATTAGAAACTTTTGCATGTATCAGATTTAAAAAAGTACTACACCAGAGTACTACTCCGTGGTACAACAGTATTACTCACACTATCAAGAGAAAAACTCGTAATCTAGAGCACAAATGGAAACAAACTCATTTAGAGGTCTTTAGAATTGTGTAGAAAAACAGCATGGCCCACTATAAAAAGGCTCTAAAAGCAGCCAGGGCCGAGCATCTCCACAAACTCATAGAAAATACCAAACCAATCCAAGGTTTTTATTTAGTACAGTGACTAGATTAACAAATAAATCTGAACTGAATATTCCATTACAGTTTAGTAATAATGACTTTATGAATTTCGTTATGAAAAAATCTTTGACGATTCAGCCTCAATTATCGCTCCTCAAGAACAATTGCAGTGCTTTACAACTATAGGACAGGAAGAGCTAAATAAACTTATCATTGAATCTAAACCAACAACAAGTTTATTAGGTCCAAGTACCCACTAAACTACTAAAAGACTTGTTACCTGTAACACAAGAGCCTCTTCTCAATATTATTAAGTCGTCTCTATCTCTAGGTCATGTCCCAAGACCGTTCAAGCTGGCAGTTATTAAGCCTGTCATTAAGAAACCACAACTAGGTCCAAATGAATTGGCAAATTACAGACCCATTACAAATATTCCATTTATGCTTAATACTAGAAAAAGTTGTGACCTCTCAATTGTGCTCCTTTCTGCAAAAAAAAAAAAAAAGAGAGAGAGAGAGAGAGAAAACAGAGGGGAAAAAAAGATATCTATGAAAAATTTCAGTCCGGATTCAGGGCCCATCATAGCACAGAAACTGCTCTCGTTAAAATTACTAATGACTCATGACATATTTCTAGCTTCTGACTTGTTTTACTTAATCTGACTGCTGTTTTCGACACTGTAGATCCGAACATACTCTTAGATTGACTACAAAATTACACTGGTATTCAGGGACAGGCATCAAGGTGGTTTAGATCGCACCTATCAGTAAATTTCCATTTACCATAACTGGTGTATGCGTTGATGAATGTTTATATGTGAATAAAAGCCTAAATTAAAACTTTTCAACATATAAAGCGATTGTGTCTCTTCATAAAATTTGGACTAAACCACTCAATTCATATGGATTAGATTTACGATCTCTTTATGAACTTTTTGAACCATCAAATTGGTAGTTGCGTAGATTGTCAATGGAGGGACAGAAATCTCTCAGATTTCATACAAAATATCTTCATTTGTGTTCTGAAGATGAACGAAAGTCTTACGGATTTGGAATGACATGAGGTTGAAGAAATTTTTGGGTAAACTAACTAAAAAAAAAAATCTCTCCCAAATAATGTTGCAAACTATACAGGGAACCCTCTCATCTGACACGTCACATTTAAGAGCGTCAAAACGCCATTTGTGAATGCCGTTTGAATTTCATGATAAAATCATTTTTATCAGAAGTAATAAAGCACAAATCTTTTTGCGATTATTGGATGAGAGGCGCTACAAATAATATTTGATGTAGGAAAAAAAAACGCAGACCTGGCAACCCTGGCTTGAACTACGCGTGATTCATAGGGTCAAAAAAAGCCTGCACTATTTTTAAACTGTTAATGCATTAAAATTCAACACACAAGTTATTTTTTTCACACACAATATGTATGAGTTGCAGTCTGAACACATCTTTCCGCAATCCGCACCTTTTTGACTGACAGGATATAATCAGCCCCTGATCATCGGCAGTTTTTAACTATGGCTGATAGTGATAATAATAGCTTTTATTGGCCGATACATCAGTGCATCTCTAGTTAAATGTAACATTTCTTATTTTAAGACTAAAAAAAAAAAAAAAAAAAAAAAAAANTGCAACTTACTCTCTGTACAGTGGCCAAATCTGCAAGATAACGGAGGCGGAGGTGGGTGAACAGGTTGGTGGTATTGCCCCCTTTTGCACTCACTTTTGATCGGCAAGTCCTGCATACTGGAGTGGCTGACAAATTTTCGCGGAATCCAAAAAACTTCTACACTGATGAGCTAACTTTCTTGGAGTGCGAGTAGAGTGTCTCATCTGTCATATTCGACGACATGCTTTTATGGGGCAAAAGCAGCTTTGCACTGTGTCTGCTTGCGTTTTATGACAGGTGGCAACAAAGTGTGCCGCACAAAAGTTGAAAAGTTGAAACCTGAAAAGTGAAGCCAAAGCATTTCAATTGCCCTCCCCAGTGGCTGGCAGCAGTATAGGTCATAAACCCCATCCTCTCCATTTAATTGAATGGGACGTGAGCAAAACTAAAAAAATCCTATTACAAACTTCAAATATTTTTTCCAAAGATGGTTTCTGTCATTTTAGGTGGTTTTCATCACGCTGATGTGTGTTCAAGTGTTTTTCCAATAAGTAAGGTTTTAAGTATTTATTTGTCATGATAACGTCATGATTGACGGCTGCACTAGTGATTGCGTCTACAGGAGCAGATGACATATAGAACACAAAACTGATGGGAACTGCTCCGATGGAGAACAGTGACTGGATCTAAAACCCGACACACAGTTACCGAAAGAAAAACCACACACGAAAACCTGTGACGGACAACTGGTTGTGCAGTCAGGTTCCATTCACACAGCGCAAGTTTTCTGGAGTATGCAGTTGTGAAAATATCCTGAAAATATTCAGTTGCGAGTTCAGTAATAAAATGCGGTTGTTACTCCCGTAAATAACTGAACTGTGTGTGAACGGCATTGTATTAAAGGGATAGTTCAACCAAAAATTTTAAATTCTGTCATCATTTACTCTACCTCAAGTTGTTCCAAACCTCTATGATTTTCTTTCTTCTGCTGAACACAAAAGAAGATATTTTGAAGAATGTCGGTAACCAAACAGTTGATGGGCCCCATTGACTTCCATTGTATTTTTTTCCATACAATAGAAGTCAATGGGGCCCATCAACTGTTTGGTTACCGACATTCTTCAAAATATCTTCTTTAGTGTTTTGTGTTCTTGTGCACATACCCAAAAGGAGGTTTTGTCAGATTTAGCTCACTTCTGGGTACAAATCTGTTCCCAGAATATGGTTAAGTAGATGCACACACACCAGGGTTCCCACTCTAAACCAAATGTCAAATTCCCTGACTTTTCCCTGACTTTCACTGACTAAAAAGCTGAATTTCCATGACCTATAATGAATGGAAAAGCAGGCCACTGTTGTACTGAGCACTGAGCAAACAAAAATCAGCCACAAACAGTATTTTAAATCCATCCATTTGCAAGCTTTATTTACTTGTTAACAGACATTTTTAGTACAAAACTAAGTTAAACACTCATACACACTACTTTTTTTTGTGCTTTTGATATTTTTCTGTACTATTTCTACAGAAATTAATTTATAGTTTTTATCCTTTCAGGGGTTAAACGCTCTAGAGCAGAGGTTCCCAAACTTTTTAGAGTGGAGTACCCCTGAGGCATTTACCATCCTTCTGCGTACCCCCTCTCTTCCACTTAGACTGCACCTGTTCCATTAAGGGACAATATTTGCCCCCTAAATTGACTTTTCAGTGCATTTTTTAACCTTTATAAATACCTTTACAACGTTAATAATGTTTTAAATAAATAAATAAAAAATGTTCAATAGAGAAATATGCAATGATGATAATGTGAAAAGTGATTCTTTTAAATACTAAAACCGTCAGTAGGTGGCGGTTAGTCACTGTCTATGTGTTAGTCTCTTTTTTTTATTAAACACTACAAAATATCTGTCTATGTGTTAGTCATCTTGTCATTCATTCAGTAACGAACAAGTGGCTGTATCAATTATTTTTACGAACGGTTCGTTTAAAGCCGTAGATTCGTTCACGAAACAGCGCTGTGTGCTGTAGTTAGAGCAAATACTAAAAATACTATGAAGAACATCACTTTTTGTTTGTTGAACTGTTGTAAAATTTCACATTTGCAATCGTGTGGACATTTGGATTTGCGTTCTTGCTCGTATAATATTATCAACATTAAAAACAAGAACTTAAAAAAGGTATGTTTTGTATTATGAGTTTAAATCTTAAATTGATCTCTATGCACTTTCTGTGCCAGGCTATTTTTGTTCTTCATGATAGTAAGTGCTAAATCTATAGGTACATTGTTGAGAACGGCAGTAATGTAGCGCGATTTGCTAAGGCAGCAGACTCTCCTCCTATAGGCACCCGTATGCACGCTGCTAATGTGGCAATGGAGGCAGTCAGTTTTGACCGCAAAATAAATTAAAGAATTAAATGAACGGCAAAACTCAGTATTTTGTTCGCGTACCCCAATTTGGGAACCACTGCTCTAGAGGATTTTCTGTTTGTCATCAAGTTCATCATTCAGTCTTTTTCTTTCTTCACATTTCGTTTTTGCAGACCATCTTAGACTGTTTGACACTAGGCTATTTATGTAAAATAGTTATAATTTTTAAGTCTGAAATAATTATTAATTATTTAAGTCCTGGAAAACCCATAATATTTTTCCTTTAGAAGTAATGTTGGTAGCTTATCCAATGTGCGTATATTTATTTATATTTATTCATTTTGCCATGGTGAATTAACGACGCACGAACAATTTGAAAATTCTGTGCGACTACCACCAGGGGCCGAAATGCGACAGTCGTATCCTAATGTCGTGTGCAGTAAAAAGGCGACTATGCCGTGTCATTTTTTTTTAGCTTACCGTGTCTTAACCCGACGCAAAGAATATACACTAACAAGAAGCGACACTCAATAGAAAGTTCCATTGCAACACCGGCGTCCAGCAGCGGCCCTGCGTTTCCGCCATTTTGTGGTGAAAGCAACTCGTCAGTCCACTAGTTTCTATGGCAATATCAGCTGCTTTGTTAAAAAAAAAAACTTACATTAAAGCTGAAATCCAACCTGAATGATGACAACACAGAATAAAATACTATCACTAGTGATCATCGAATCCTTTTAACAGTTTATTTTACAGACTTTGTGCTTAAGTCTTCTACTTTTTTCACAAAACCTTTGCTCTCTAGAAACCCAGTCAGTTTGGGTTAAAATTCTTTGAAGTTCAAGTATTAGCATTATAAACACTGAATTAATACCAACATATGAAATTAAATTAAGGACATGCATCAGAAAAATTGGGAATGTTGGACAATAAATATATGAATATAACAGCTTGATTTTGCAGTTGTCTAATGTCCGTTAAAGCAAAAGTGTCCAAAAGTGGGAATTATGAGATAACGAACACACCAATGCATCATGTATTTTAAGATCATTATGTTTGTAGTGTGATCCATTAAAGCGTACAATATAGCCTATTTCAATTCAGACCTAGATACTATTATTAATATTACTCCACTAAGTCTGAAATATATTGTTCGCTGCAAACATGATGATAATTATTAATTTACTATTAAAGCCAGCAGCCATATCACCCTGTAGCCCAAGACTGGTTGCCCACTGAAGCTAAGCAGGGCTGAGCCTGGTTAGTACCTGGATGGGAGACCTCCTGGGAAAACTAGGTTGCTGCTGGAAGAGGTGTTAGTGAGGCCAGCAGGGGGTGCTCACCCTGTGGTCTGTGTGGGTCCTAACGCCCCAGTATAGTGATGGGGACACTATACTGTCAAAAAGCACCGTCCTTCGGATGAGACGTTAAACCGAGGTCCTGACTCTCTGTGGTCGTTAAAAATCCCAGGATGTCCTTCGAAAAGAGTAGGGGTGTAACCCCGACATCCTGGCCAGATTTGCTCATTGGCCTCTGTCCATCATGGCCTCCTAATCATCCCCATACACTGATTGGCTTCATCAATCTGTCTACTCTCCACCAATAAGCTGGTGTGTGGTGGGCGTTCTGGCGCAATATGGCTGCTGTCGCATCATCCAGGTGGATGCTGCACATTGGTGGTGGTTGAGGAGATTCCCTCTACTATATGTAAAGCGCTCTGAGTACCCAGAAAAGCGCTATATAAATGTAACAAATTAATTATTATTATAAATGTTTAAAGTTGCATAAAATAGAAATACTCAATAAAGTAGGCTAACTAAGTTACCTCAGATGGATGAATGGTTGGATTCCACAACTGGTAAAATAAAACATATATAAGACAATACATGTTTACTGTAGGAGCCATACAATTTACTGGTGACTTAATTTAAAAAACTGTTCTATTGCGCTTCTGATTTGGCAGTGAAATTCGCAGATTTTGAGTGTGTAAGATGTGAGGGATTCTATGGTCCAGTTAGTATTTTCACCCCATAATGTCGGCCGCGCTACCTTCTAGTGGCTGTTACCCAAAAAGTATCAGAGAGTGTCACCTCTTGGGTTCTATACACTTTGCCAGACGTGACAAAGCTACAATAAGACAAAATCAATCATAAAACACAGCCAATCATAACAGCGTGTGGGCGGGCTCTGTTCGCAGCTAAACACGAAAACCAAACAAAATTGAACTAAACTAAATTAAACCATAAAACACTACAAAATACTGACTGATACAATCTTTGTCATGAAATACACTTGTTTGAGCTTCGCATAATGTTAAAATGGTTTGAGCTTGAATATCATTTTGCATGACTTTAAAAGCCACTATGAGAGCAACAATGGATAATTTACCTCAGATTTTGAAAAGAAATGAAAGGAAACAAGAGCGTTCAAAATGTAAGCAATAAATATTTTTCATTGTGCATTTATATCCTTATTCCCTCTGTATGTCCTAAACTATTAGCTGCAAAATCTCATAAATATAGAAACCATTTCAAAAATAGAATCCTTTTTTGTGTCGTGGCTGGTTAGGACAGTCTTTGAAGTGGTCATTTTGTTGTCAAAGCTCTTGAAATTTACGTTTTCCTGGCATGTTTGCCTTGGTTAACAGGTCTAACTTAAGTGATTCCCGCTTGACGAGCGGGAAGGGAATAAAATGCCGCTGAAACAATGCGCAAAACGTGTGAAACAACGCGTTAAAAAAAAATACGGTAGGCCTATAGTAAAATTACATTTTGATAAATGGAAACTAAAATTTAAAGCAACTAACAAAAATCCCTGATATTCCATGACTTGGACAAAAAAAAAATTCCCTGACTTTCAATGTCTGGAATAGAACTTTTAAAATTCCATGATATTCCAGAAATTGACCCCTGGGAACCCTCACACACACACACACACACACACCCTCACACACACGCACACCCTCTCACACACCCTCACACACACCCTCACACACACCCTCACACACACCCTCACACACACCCTCACACACACCGACACACACACCGACACACACACCGACACACACACCGACACACACACCGACACACACACCGACACACACACACCGACACACACACCGACACACACGCAGACTACCACATAATGTTGCAGCACACAGAAAAAGATGTTATGTTATGGGCAGATGCTCTGGTGTTACAGAGAGTTTGTATTATATTACACTGGCCAGGCCTCAATTCTTTGCAAAGTTTAGCTCAAAGACCTGCAGCTAAATTACCGTCACAAGGACACAAGAAAATGCCTCTCAGATTCAAATCAACTTCTATTACTGCCAACACTTGAGCTACAGAGCACCATTCATCTACAGAGCAAATAATTGCTTATCATATGGCCTAAAAATCTGAATGTGTCCCATTTACATTAATGATTATAGCCTAAAGTCTGACAAGCTATTTTTGACAAGCTATTTTAACAAGTGCACTGTATTTCTAACAGATGTGTCCTCCTACCATTTTTGGATGGAAGAAAATTCTTCCCTTTATCAAACTGATTTTGTGATATTTAAGCCAGAGCACATAATTAAAGCAAGTACAAGTATTTTCTAAGAAGATTAAGTGCTTTTTCTAACAATTAAACCAGACTGCATTCAAATAATTATAGAGGAAAGAATTATATAGGCCAAAAAGAAAAAAAAAGTTCACAAAAGCCCAGACATACTTAATTAAAAGCTATGGCAAGAGCATGTCTAATGGAAATGTTTCGATCTTAAGTGTTTTCTAGAACAATGAGCTTCCACATATTGAGCATGAGCTGTTTAAGTATTACTCAGTTCTATGGCTGCTGCGCAATATATGAACTTCTAATGGGCTCCAAAATCAATAGCACAGTTTATTTGACATCCAATGCCTATAACGGACTTCTTGTATTTGTAATTAGACTGCACTGACGTACACAGGGAATGTGTACTGTGGGAGGACAGAAGAATGCACTCAGGGCTCTGTAGGGCAGTGGCAGCAGCCTGCTGGGAAGTGAAGAGGGCTTCTGACCAGGGGGTCAGTTTTCTGCTCAGCTGACATGGTCCAGCTCTACCTCCCGCTATTTCCCATTTACTTTAGTTGTCCTGTAGCATACCTGATCCTATGTGCTCTGATATCTAACAACTGCTGACTTTCTTCTTCTTCAGATTACAAAAGATACAATACTTCTGTGACAATACTAATCTGTGATCAATGTCGGTTAACATTTCAATCAAAGTCACTCTGCAAGCTGTGTGGATCTAACAAAAAATGTCCTTCTTTTAAGTACAGACTGCTTAAAATTTAAGTCTACTATAACTCAACTTGGTTATTAATTTTTAATAAAAATATTCCAAAAAATATATGTTGAAAGCATAAGAAGAATTTATACTACAGTGTAGCAGTACTGTGCTGTGGTTTTCATGGCCATAAAGGCTTGTTAACAGCAAGAACAAAAACTATAACAGTAACTATAATAGCTACACATGGTCCACACCAATGGACAATAACGTTCTGTTTATTACAAGTGTACACTTCACTTATGCTCTGTGAACATACATAATTGACGAACACACATTAAAGTAGGAAAACAAATTGCTCTGAAAGTTACTCCAACAATATCATTCCCATGTGTCGTTATTGTTACAGTGGTCTGGATTCATTCTTAGGGTGAATGGGCCAACTTTCTAATTTGGCTGAGAACACTTCCCATGATCACTGCTTGGGACACTCATGACTGCCCCTTTGCACAGAACAGAAGAGCACAAACAATTAGAATGAACTCTGCAAACAGTGTTGTACGGCAAATCTTTCCATCCACTTTTCTTTGGGGTACTTGATAATAAAAACGTTAAGCCACAATAAGCCATATTTTGCAGAATACTGCAAAGCCAGAGACTTTTTCCGGGGTGTTTGGGCCAAAGCCGGGGATTCTGTAATTCAAGTAGTGCAAGGGGATTTCCAAAACAATTGTGTGTTTGAATAGCTTTAACAAAAACCTAACAAAATATTTATTGTCCTCAGAAAAAGCAATTTGATTGAACTGGACCCGACTGACACTGCGATGCATATCATGCATGCAGAAGTGCATTGTGCTGTTCTGTCTTATTTCTATGATGTATTTTACAACATAGTACTATAGACAACAGTGCTGCTGAAATCACTTTTTATTGCCCTGTCTTTGGGAGATCTGAGTATCTAAAAATGACTGGGTCTTCAACAGAACTGACAAATAAAACTCTCAATCCTCATCCATCAACAGATCCTCAGCAAGTCTGGCTCGTCTGTGTTAAGAGATAAGTGAAGGTCAAAGTGAATTTTATAAGGATTGATTTTTTTAATCTTCACACCGCAACAAACAGCATTCACAACACTCATTTTCTTGTGTATATCTATGGCGTTATTTTACTGACAACTGTCGAGAGCACATTATTGTGACACGAGAGCACATACATGTAACGCACGGATTTCCTTTGCAATCGCACAAAACTGGATGCGCGCTCTCTAATATACAGTGCTCTCTTATGAACTGTCTCTCCTCTCGCTCAGATATTGCGTGCGCGCGCTCAAACTGTGTCCCGCGCGCTCGCGAATCTCTCCGTGCTCTTGCACTAGAAATTCATTGATTATCAACCAATCAGAATAGAGGACTGATCAATGAAAATGCTACGTGGAATCTTATTGGCTGAGAGTGAACTGCGCCTGGAATTCTTTCGACAAAGATGGATATTTAATTTCAGTACAATTAAAATTACAATTCATTTGTGAGCGCGCAGGACACAGTTTGAGCGCGCACACGCAATATCTGAGCGAGAGGAGAGACAGTTCAAAAGAGAGCACTGTATATTTGAGAGCGCGCATCCAGTTTTGTGCGAGAGCAAAGGAAATCCGCGTGCGAGCGGAGAGATTCACGCTCATTACATGTATGTGCTCTTGTGTCACAATAATGTGCTCTCGACATTTGTTAGTAAAATAATGCCATATATATCTGGCTATGTGTACATACCCTGAGGGATGCTAACCTATGTTTTCTTGAGATTGAAGATTCTCACAGGCTGAACAGATGTTAGTGACTAAGTGCTGCCAGGTGTGAGATCAAGCCTAGATAGCAAGAATCACTCTGCAATCTTGTAATCAGCCCTGGGTAATCGCCAAGAGCTTCCAGTAACGCTCATCATGACAGAGAAAGAAAGAGAGAGGTAGGGAAGAAAATAACTCTAATATGTGACCAATTTCCTCTCCTGTCCATGGCATCTGCCCTCCATCAGCTGCACTCTTGTGCTCAGTGGAGTGCTCACTATTACCTTTCTCTACAGCTACTCTATCATGGTGCAGCCTTTCCCCTCACTACGATTTCTTCAGCACTGTGGGGTATTGAGGCATTTTGTGTTTCTGTTCAGGTGGATGGGCTCATGGCAAATATTAAGTCTCAGAAAGAACACATGCCTTTCTGGAAAATCCCACAGAAAACACCATTGAAAACAGGTTATTCTGGCAATTTAATCAGAATATGATTCAGGGAATAACAATCGCATTTTTTGTCGATTATTCTTCTGTTTAAATGCAAAATTCATTCACTCATTCATCAAGACTATGAAACATGCTGGTGCAAAATGGTGACTTAACATGTAAAGGGACCAGCGGTGAATGTAGAGAGAAATGGCTCATTCTAAGGTAATAAAAACATAACAGTTCATTATGTAAGGTCTTTATAACCCACTGAAAACATAGTTATGTATATTATATTGCATTTCTGTCAATAGATCCTTCTAAAATTTACACATTGCACCTTTAATGGCTTTGATGCATTCCCATCAACCACTTACCATTACTGATCTCGGGCAAGTCGAATTTGGTGAAGTCCCACCACTGTAGACGATAGGTTGTGTTAGCAATGTTGCTGGCTACTGCAGATTGACCATCTCCAATTACAGCACCTTTAAACACACACACCCACAAAAAAAGAAAGTCGCATATTACTTATACAACAATTTAAAAAATCCTCAATCAGTCAATATTTCCATGTAAATAGGTTGATAATGCACATTTCTTACACTACCGTTCAAATGTTTGGTTTCTAAATATATCATGGTTTCTAAAACAGAACATTTTAAATTGTAATAATATTTTACAATATTACTTTTTAACTAATAAAATTTAGAAGTGAAGTGAAGTGAAGTGAAGTGAAATGTGGCCAAGTATGGTGACCCATACTCGGAATTTGTGCTCTGCATTTAACCCATCCAAGTGCACACACACAGCAGTGAACACACACACCGTGAACACACACCCGGAGCAGTGGGCAGCCATTGCTGCGGCGCCCGGGGAGCAGTTGGGGGTATGGTGCCTTGCTCAAGGGTCTCACCTCAGTCGTGGTATTGAAGGTGGGGAGAGCCTTTTGAATTAAAAGACTTAATTCAAAAATATTAATAAATCTTACCGACCCCAAACTTTTGAACGGTAGTGACCAAAACAGCAACAGCAGATTACAAGAACAAGGAAAATCTAACAGCATTTAACTGAAGAGATTGTTGTGTTTTGTTGCGGTTTTCATGGAGTTTCAGAGTGCAACCCCAAGGTCTGAACACTCAAGCAAAACACAGGAAAATTAATAACATGGGCCCTACTAATACTGGTCAAACCCACTGTGCATATTCTTGTTAGGTTAGAGGATAGCAGATAAAAAATAATAGACAAAAATCAGGCAAAAGTTTAGCATATATCCATATTTAATAAATCTACAAATCCGCTTCTGCATCTGATCTAGACAATAAAAATAAAGCCTTTTTTTGCCTCAGGAATCTCTATCTGCGATAACTTCTTCCACTAAGAGTCCCTCAATGGTTATATTAACTATATTACACTCCGGGCACTTAGCAAATCAGACAACACACTCGCCACTGAATTTAATACAGGTCTCTGCCTGCAACATAACTCTTCTCTGAGGTAAACAAGGAAATGTCAGACTGTCCTCTCCAGTGCTCAGCCTTGTCACCATAATTACAGAAGGGAAGAGGGAAGGCTTTGGCCAAACAGTACACTTAGAGGTCCATTTGCCAGTAGAGGGTCGATCCTGGGCCTGGCTAACAGATTAGATTTGCCTGTTATGACCTGAACTCAAGGAGACGTAATGCAGACATAAATATCTATTACGCAGCTTCCCCCTGCACTCTGCCGTCTGCCTATTATGGCCCACAGACACCCAGGTGCAGTAAGCTGGCATTCAGACTGGGCTTTCAGGAGCTGCTCTAACAGCCATGGGCTAATGAGCTTGAGAGCTTCCCTCACTATAAAAGACCCTTTGGGAAACAAAATGATATGGACTTTACACTAATCCTAACCTGAAATACAACACATCTAAGAGTGCTCTGTAGGAAAACAGAAAGTAGGCTGTGTGTAAATAAAAGCACATATCATTTTTCACTACTATTAAAAAGTTTGGTGTCTGTACTAATTTTAAATATTGTTCTCTTCTCTTTTATGTTTACAAAGGCTGCATTTATTTGATAATTGTAAAAACTGTAATACTGCGAAATATTATTACAATTTAAAATAACTGTTTTCTATGTTTTAAAATGTAATTTATTCCTGTGACCAAAGCTGCATTTTCAGGATCATTACTCCAGTCTTCAGTGTCACATGATCCTTCAGAAATCATTCTAATATGCTGATTTAGTGCTCAAGAAACATTTCTCATTATTATCAATGATGAAAACAGTTGTGCTGCTTAATATTTTAGCAGAAACTGTGATATATTTTTCACCAGGATTCTTTAATGAATAGAAAATTCAAAGAACAGCATTTATTTGAAATCTAAATATTTCGTAGCATTATAAATGTCTTTATTGTCACTTTTGATCAATTGAATGCATCTTGCTGAATAAAAGTATTCATTTCTTTCTTTCTTTTCTTTTTTTTTAAAGAAAATCTTACTTACCCCAAACTTTTGAATAGTGGTGTAAGTTTTAGTCATAACAACAGAAACATTTTATGACAAATGAAGGATTTGAAGGGGAAGCTTTTACAGGGAAAGACAGAATGATGGACAGAACTGAGATGAGTGTGTTCATTGAAACTGAATCCTCAAAGTCTTTACACTCAATAGTGCAGGTCAACAACAGGGCAAATCACAAAAGAAACTGCACTAAAAAAAGTTATTAATATGACAAAGACGTAAAAAACATCCGTGTGAAACAAGTCATCTTCAGAAAACAAAGGAGATAATTAATTTTACTGTAACATGGTTTAATTTTAGAGACAGTGTAGAAGAGTGGGGTGGAACAGATGAGGAACAGACAGAGTTTACAAGAATTACCTACACTTACTTGACATATTTATACTACTACAAAAAAAAAAAAGAAAAAAGAAAAAAAGCACTGGGATGAGGGTGAGGGATTAAGTATTTATCATCTGTCACAGTGCACTTATGAGCTAAACCTTTTTCACAGCCATTGTTTTCCTCAGACGCACAACAAATTGCCTGAAATTTTTTTGGGGGTGTCGAGTGCTTGAGGAGAATTTTATAAGGTAGACAGAGACTGCAGAGACAATGGGGGATATATTCATGTACATTTTCACAGTCATTTACACGTTCACAGATTAAAAAGTAAAAATAAAATTAAAATTTAAAAAACGCCAAGAATGGAGAGGTATTTCAAAACACCCATTTCAAAAGAACCCATTTTACTGCAACACCTTGTTTGTAGGGACAGTTCACCCAAAAATACTCATCATTTACTCACCCTCATGTCACTTCAAACCTGCATGAATTTCTTTCTTTTGTGGAACAAAAAGGGTATTCCGAGAAAGGTATAAGAGGAAGATATATATAAGAAAATATTTTGATAGAATTGGGTGAACTATCCCCAACATTATACTGCTACTAACAATTCACATTATATTACAGTCAATGTGCTCACAGTTTTGAGATGTCAAAATAAGCTAATCTGATATTTACACATTTGTTTGTCACTTGAAGCAATATGGATGCTATAATCATATTCAGTCACTGTAACAATTCCATTGGAAGACATATTGCCACTCATTTGATAACGATAGGATTAAATTATTCAAAAACACTGCTTCAGTTTTGCCTTGTGGAGAGAGAAAATTAAATTGAGACTAACTGAAATTGAGCCAAATAAATAAAAAAAGCATATAAGCAAATAGGAATATGTTAACACTATATTGTGTATAACAACATCAATGATACATTGTGTTTTAACAACATCAACGATACTCAAACATGCGATACTCAAACATGCACTCAAATGGCCATATGGGCAATATGTCTTCCAATGGAATTGTTACAGTGACTGAATATGATTATAGCATCCATATTGCTTCAAGTGACAAACAAATGTGTAAATATCAGATTAGCTTATTTTGACATCTCAAAACTGTGAGCACATTGACTGTAATATAATGTGAATTATTAGTAGCAGTATAATGTTGGGGATAGTTCACCCAATTCTATCAAAATATTTTCTTATATATATCTTCCTCTTTCTTATATCACTTTAATAAGTCTAATTTATAGAGGACTGCAAAGAGCGAAAGAGAGAAAAAGTATTTTCTAGGTGGTTACTCTGTCAGGTAGTGTTGTAGTACTCGAGACCGGTCTTAAGACCATTTTTTGAAGTTCTTGGTCTTGTCTTGGTCTCGGTCTTATCTTGGTCTCAGCCTAAAAGGACTCAGGATTTTATTTCAAGACCGGTCAAGATCACAACTGCGGGGATATTGCTAAACTGCCATTGCATTGTCTGATTTCTTTGTTAACATCATTTATTTGATTGGAGTTTTTCAATTGATTGGTAACAGCTCTATATATTGTCTTATTATTCTAATTGTAATAATTGATTAAAAATAAGACATTTCTCAGGCAGTAAATGTGGATCTTTCAGATGAATTTCAGGAGTGCTAGTCTGGTCTTGACTCTGTCTCAACCCCCCAAAGTCTTGGTCTTGTCTTGGTCTCAACAGACACTTGGTCTCGGTTTAGGTGGTCTTGACTACAACACTACGTGTCAGGTGTAGTTCGGAAAGTAGAGTCCGTCAGGAGGATGAACAGTAGACAAACCACCAGGACACACTGCCATAAACACACTACCTCAACCATTGCTCAAAAATTCATGTCACATTCTCTTATCCTGTTAGGATTCACTTAATATTTTATGAATCTCAAAAAAACAGTGTCAGATGTTAAAATGGTTCTCTGTTAACCTAGGCAAATGCACTGGGGGACAACTTGAAAGTTTGGATCATTAGTTTAACAGGTCTCAGAGTCTTGGCAGGATCAGCGCTTCCAGCCATGCTGGCTGATTAAACTTCTGCTCAAGACCAATTACAATCTCAGCACTCACAGGCAGTTAGCACTGAGGAGGTCAGGTCTGCACCTTTTCACACAGAGCAGGAAAGCTGTTACAACTGTTAACTAGTCACCAACCCAGCTGGCATGAGTACTGCAATGTTGTCTGGATACAGCTCAGCAGCCCAGTATGTCATAACGCTGTGTCATCTGGAGAGATTTTGATTGCATGAACAACAGCCCTGACAAGCTGCATCCTCTTTCACTTTACCCAGAGGCTACCGCTCTCAAAAGGCGACAGTATCAAAGGGATGAAATGCAAATATCATTTGAAACTGAACTCTTCCCCCCCCCTAGATCAGTTTATCAAACATGTTGTCTCTTCAATCTAGCAAATCCTCAATTGCCCCTCAGCAAAGCTTTTACAGACAAGTTTTCTCTTTGAGCCTAAATGTATCCATCACATTTGTTTAAGCCGTCTCTATTTGATGATGTGATTTGACAGAGAATATTTTAATCACAGGCTATGTTCGGAATAGCACACTAGTCAAATTTTTTTTAAACAAATGGAGTAATTATGCAAAAAAAAAATATGCACTACAGTTCAAAAGTTTGGGTCTGGTAAGATCTTTGAATTCTCTCTTATGATCACCAAGGCTGTATTTATTTGACCAAAAAATACAGTAAAAACAGTAATATTGTGCAATACTATCACAATTTGAAATATCTTTATATATTTTAAAATGTTATTTAATCCTGTGATGCAAAGCTGGATTTTCAGCATCATTACTCTAGACTTCAGTGTCACATGATCCTTCAGTAATTATGCTAATATGCTGATTTGCTGCTCAGGAAACATTTATTATTACTATCAATGTTGGAAACAGTTGTATGCAGTTTTTTCAGGATCCTTTGATGAATAGAAAGTTCAAAAGAAAAGCATTTATCTGAAATGGAAAGCTTTTGTAACATTATACACTACTATTCAAAAGTTTGAGGTCAGTAAGATTTTTTATTGATTGATTTATTTGGAAAGACAATAATACTTTTATTCAGGAAGGATGAATTAAATTGATCAAAAGTGACAGTAAAGAGAATGTTACAAAAGATTTCTATTTCAAATAAATTATGTTTATTTGAACTTTCTATTCATCAAAAAACCTTGAAAAAAAAGTAAATAACTGTTTTCAACACTGATAATAATAATAAATGTTTCTTGAACAGCAAATAAAAAAAGAATGATTTCTGAAGGATCATATGACACTGAAGACTGGAGTAATGATGCTGAAAATTCAGCTTTGATCACAGGAATACAATTACATTTTACAATATATTCAAATAGAAAACAGTTATTTTAAATTGTAAAAATATTTAACATAAGCTAGTATTTTATTCCTTACATAGCTGTGGTTCCTCTCAACAGCATCTCAGACTCAGAATCCTCTTATACATATTGCAGGATATAGTTAGGATAGGATATGTATAATAGGTAGGATAGGATATGTGACCCCTGACTTCCGAGTCTGTTGCTAATGTTAAAGACTAAAGAGCAGCTGAGGGGCATTACTGATGCTGCACCTCTCAAAAACGGGTCACTTCCTGGAGCTGCCCAGAAAGACAAAGACAAGAAACAAGAGAAAATGGGAGGGAGAGAAAAAGAGAGAGAGACCTCACCTGAACTCTCCATAGACTCAGCTGTGTTTTAAGAGCGGCTCTACTGAGTGTTTTTAAGGAACAATTACCCGAGGGAGTCTTTGTATGGCATGTGGTGCGTGTGCAAAACGAGGTCATCATAAGTGTCCCATACAATAACTAAATTTAGGACGACTACCAAGAAAAGTGTGTTTCTTCGTGAAAAAAAAACTAATTATATCAGTGCTTTTCAAAATGGTTGAAATTTACTTCACACACCAAAACATAAATTACCAATCTGCCCATGCAGCAGAATTCAGTCATACGCTTCATATATACTCACCAGCCTCTTCAGCACTGACCCGACAGAGCAGAAAAGAGAGAGAGAGAGAAAGTCTGGTGAAAGGACCATTCCATTACAGATAATCGGGTCTGTGCTACAGTTTTTCATGCTCTGAAAAGTCCATATAAACTGGGTTTCTCTCTGACAATAAGAGCCTGAGGGATCCGTCAGGCCCGCAGCACTGGGTGGAGCAGGACTGAATGGATCAGAGCCGGGCTGAATTAGAGAGAGTCACTGTTCTCCACCACTACCCCTTCATTCATTACATACTCCATCCTAAGGCCCTCCAGCTCTGGCTTTATCATACTTCCTATCTGTAGTTCAACAATATTTAATAAACACACATGTACACTACACACATACCCTATGCCTAAATTAAATCTGTTCATCATACAAATCAATCATCATGTCTCTTCAGAAAATCAGGACTAAACAGCTCAATTCATATGGATTAGTTTTATGATCTCTTTATGAACTTTTTGAAGCGTCAAAAATGGTAGTTGCGTAGACTGTCAATAGAGGGACAGAAATCTCTCAGATTTCATTGAAACATCTTCATTTGTGTTTCGAAGATGAACCAAAGTCTTACAGGTTTGGAACAACATGAGGTTGAGTAAATGATAGATTTTTTATTTTTGGGGGAACTAACCCTTTTTAGGTAAAGCTGAAAAAAATGTCACTGTCTTATTCTGGTTTCAATGAGAAATATAGTTTTAATGTAGGGTAGTTTGAAGTTGCACATTAGTCGAGTGACCACCAAAAGATCAAATTCTCAATGAAAACTAATATCGTTATTAAAGGTGCCCTAGAACTTTTTTTTTAAAAGATGTAATATAAGTCTAAGGTGTCCCCTGAATGTGTCTGTGAAGTTTCAGTTCAAAATACCCCATAGTTTTTTTTTTTATTCATTTTTTTAACTGCCTATTTTGGGGCATAATTAGAAATGAGCCGATTCAGGGTGTGTGGCCCTTTAAATCTCGTGCTCCACGCCACAAGAGCTCGCGCTTGCCTTAAACAACATAAAAAAAGTTCAAACAGCTAATATAACCCTCAAAATGGATCTTTACAAAGTGTTCGTCATGCAGCATGTCTAATCACGTAAGTACAGTGTTTATTTTGATGTTTACATTGATTCTGAATGAGTTTGAGGCTATGTTCCGTGGCTAACGGCTAATGCTACACTGTTGGAGAGATTTATAAAGAATGAAGTTGTGTTTATGCATTATACAGACTGCAAGTGTTTAAAAATGAAAATGCGACGCCTCTTGTCTCCGTGAATACAGTAAGAAA
>RJVU01042553.1:4420374-4435074 GCA_003731715.1 Anabarilius grahami
GTTTAGTTTTGTTTTTGATTAAAACATGTTAGACTTTAAATGAAAGTGCTATAATTTAATAATTACTTTGAAAAATGCTGGCCCTCCCCTAAAATTTCCATTTGGATAATCTGGCTCTCAGAAGAAAGTAATTGAAGAGCGCTGATCTCAGGGTAGAAAAATAAGTACACAGCAATAGCAAATAGAGAAAGTAAGAGTGAAATCCTGGGCATGTGAATAGTTGTGTCTAAGTGTGTGTGTGTGTGTGTGTGTGTGTGTGTGCTCTGTACTGTGGAGCTTGTATAAAGCGGTCTAAGAGCAGTTAGAGAAGGAGAATGCTTGAAGGAGGGGGAATGTGTGCTGGTAATTGCCGTCAGTTTGGATATTTGCCCTGGAGTTCACAATAACAGTCCTCCTCTCTCATCTTGGAACAAGGGCCAATCATACCTCATGGCTATTCAACTACCCTCTGCAACACAATATAATAGGAGTCCACAAAACAACCCCTATAACTGAACTTTAATTTCAAGAGTGATTATAGGATGCTAGGTAAAGTAATTGTCTATTTAAAATTGAAGATATTAAATATGATTAGTTCACACCAAGTGCACTTAACAATTAGTAAAAATAGATAAAGTAAAGATTTAACAATAGTTCACAGTTAATTTATGCACATAATTCATATTGACACAGAAAAATCTGTCAGGTGACTGTAATAACGGTTTCAAATTTGACATGAAAATATACTTTTTAACATCACAGCTACACAAGATACTTCACCGAAAAAATAAAAAACATTTTGTCACCATTAACTACATGACTTTTTTTCTTTCTTCAGATATTTTGAAGATAATTAGGGTCTGAGCAACATTGAAGCCCCTTGACTTTCATGGTACACAAACAGCTAAAACGTTCAAAACATTTTGTGTTTCCATCTGTTTTTTCTCTCTCTCTCTCTCTCTTTAAATAGGTTAAAGATGTCACANTATTAATTTTATATATATATATATATACACACACACACACACACACACACACTTACACATAATATAAGCCATGCAAGTTTTGAACGACATGTGCTGTAGATGAATAAATGACAGAATTTCAATTTTTGAACTATCCCTTCAACAGTTTAGAAAACCAAAGAGGAGAGGAGAGGAGAGGAGAGGAGGGAAAGAACGACTGCTGCTCTGTAAAGTGAAGCCATGATGCTGTTTTCTGTGTGAGCTGGAGAGGTTTTGGAGAGGGGCATTTCTGAACCTCATATCACACACTGCAATTAGTGTGGGCTGAAGATGCCTCTCTGTGTGGGAGAGAGAGAGAATGCCGGTATGCAAAAGCGAGAAACAGTTCTGTGGATATTTGCATTGTTTTGAATTGGTGTGCAGGATATGTGGGGAGTGGGGTCGGTGAAGTAAGGGATGTCCGCCCTCACAAGCACTCAAAAGATGGCTGATAAAAATTTGTAAGAATAACAACTGAAAATGACAACTGTGCTTGTTGTTTCCAATTTTTTTTTCTGCCTCCATAGTACATGTCTAGTAATTTACTATTCATTCACAACATCTGTTTGGTTCTTCCGCACTTCTGGAAGTTGTTGACTAAATGAAGAAAAGATGTTCAGCGGCATATCCGATGCAGCTGGCGTCAAGACTTTTTTTTTTTTTAAATAACCGTGAAATGAGGGCATACAGGTGTATCGAGATGTATATTTCAAGACTAAGGCTGTTTAGAAAGTTGCTTTGAAGTGTATTGATAGTAAGTTTGGTATAAGAGGAAGGCCCATTTTGAGAAATACAAAACAACAGATGTTTGCATCAAGTGAAGAAGCCAGTGAGTGTTTGTTCTGAAAGGTTTTGTATGGTGAAAAAAAAAAAAAAAACAAGAATATCACAGTAGCTGAAACTAAATTTCTGCAGCTAACACATTGTTAATGCCGCTGCAGCTATACATGACTAATACTAAAGGGATAGTTAACTCAAAAATGAAAATTTGTTCATCTGAATTTTTTTTATTAGAATTCCCCCCAAAAAGTAGTTCATACGACTTAAGTTTTATATGGAATCTGAAACCCCTTGCTAAGTATACATATCTGTGGCAACATAAATATGAACAGATGATGACAGAAATTTTTATTTTCAGTTGAACTACCCCTTTAATGCAAAAAAGTCTAAGCTAATATAACTACTGTTAAAGAGCCCCACTGAGAGCCCTCCTAGCCAAAATAGCAGGGAGAGTAGGCGAATTAGCACTCGTCATTGACCTGACACATGACATTATACAAACATTTTTGGGAAGTTTCATCCCTGACAAAGCCTTCAGTGAGTACCAGCCCATCTAATATTAGAAAACTCCTGTAGCTTTAGAGGGCGAACATACCTGCGAGGACCCTATTGACGGATGAGTGTGTTGCCAGGCCTGGCTGCCCTCGCTCATGGAAGATTCCAGAATACGGCAAAAACTCCGGCAGGAGGAAGCGCCTGGGAGAGATGAAGTGAAACAGAGGCAGTGTGAGCAAGAATGACATGACATGTGAACCCAAGATTTGATAGTTCTGAGGATGTATAACACATTCATCAGCATTTACATGCATATTTCACTGAAATGGCAATCCCATAATGCACTGCGACAATCTCAGTAAAACAATATATTCAGGATTTTTTGGATCAATTAAATGTAGCCTTGGTTATCATAAAACACTTCTTTCATTAACTTTATAAAACCTTACTGACCCCCAAACTTGTGAACGGTAGTGTATAATTAATGTTTATTTATATTATTATTATTAAAGTACTGTGTCATTTCTCTCACGCAACTAGTATCAAAATCAATTGTGAGTCAAGTCTACTGTGCAATTCGCCTGCAGAGTGCTATTTGTATGACACACAGCACACTCTCAGATGGAAGGCAGTAGGCAGAGAGACAGCTCACAAGGTTTTGGAATGTGAATTCTGGTGTATTTGGCGTAAAACAGGCTAAAAGTGTTCCTACCTGGGTACAAAGCGACCAAGGGAGGGGGCAGACATGCGTGCGTTACGAGGAGCCCTATGTCTGCTTCCACTGTCCCTGTAAACACACACACAAAATTGGTCTGCGATAATAGAAATTATCACTGGATCAATCATAACTTGCTTAAAATCATTTGCCTTTTGTCATTTTGTAAAGTTGAGTCAAAGTGTGAATACTAAACCAATCACATTGCTATATCTCTGCAATCACTTTTTAGCTGAATGAGAACATCAGTACGATTACAATGTAAGAGTGGGAATGATTGATAAAGAACTGAAAGAAAAGAAAAAGTTTATGAAAAAAAATTATGGCAGACATAAATATTAATATGAAGGCTAACTGAAAGACTGATGGGTTTCATAAATATTCTGATGAATATGGATCTGTGGTCCCAGACTGCAGAGCTGAACGCTGAACTCTCCAGCCAGCGGGTGGAATTATTCATCAGCTCAGAGGAGGGCATCTAATCCGTGCCAAAAAAAGAGAGAAAGAGAGGGAGAGAAGAGCTGCGTGGTTTGGAGAGGAGAGAAGCACTGATATTCAACTAGTGGAGGGGTTTGGAAGAGGGAAAGAGAGACGTTTTTTGGAGCATTAATGGTTCCATAAAAGGACCAATGACTAAAGCCCTGAGCACAGACTAGCTGGCTGCTTCCAAAAACACATTTTGCAAACAAATTAAAAGAGCATTTGCATATTAAACATATGAGTCTGGATTTCATAACTGAGTCCCTAAAATAAGAGAGTATTGCTCAGGTTTTTAAATGGCTGATAATGATATGGAAATGGACATGTGATTTCATAATTTGCTTGTGGAAAAAACAATGGATTATTCACCAAATATTCAAAATAAAAAAAATTAAAAATTAAAAAATCCAAAAGCAACCCCCACGTTTGTGCCCAATCTGCCTTTGCAGAGTCTTACCCAGTGTTAGCTATAACAGGCATCTGTCATACACAGCCTGGATCCCACCTACTCACATATCCCTTGGACTGCTATTTCATTAGAACTTATTACAATCATATTTAACAAATTAATCAATGTTATCATTAATACTGTGTGGCTGGATAACATTTGTTAATTCATACTGTTCAATAGTTTGGTGTCAGTAAGATTTTGTTAAAGAAAATAATGTTTCCATAAATCAATTCAATCAGCAAAGAAGCATTAAATTAATCAAAATAGATAGTTTGCCATCATTGCATTTCATAACACAATGGCTTGAAAATATTCAAACTTAAGTTATTTGAAATTGTAATAATATTTTACAATATTACTGTTTTACATATACTTTTGATTAAATAAATGCAGTGGTAAAAGACTTAAGAAAAGTCTTCTTGAAACATGAGACTATTTTCATAAACATAAATAAATCTTACCGACCCCAAACATTTAGACAGTAGCGTATTTATTTAAATATGTGGCAGCCCGATGAGGGGGCTTCCCCAGCTTGACACCCAAGGTTCGTTCCTCATCTACTTAAACATCGTAGGGAGTTTTTTCTTGTCATTGTCACCTTTGGCTAGATCACTGGGTGGTTTGGAAAGCACAATTCTTAGTATACCTGCTTTGAAAAAATATGTATTTTAAAAAGCACAATACAAATCATTTTAATTGAACTGAAAAAATAATGGGTGAGAAGAAAAATTCTCTGACTTCTAAACTAAAAATATAATTTCACAGTTGTCCAGCAGTTGAGAAACAGAGCAACAAGCTCACAGCAGTACATTGCTGCATCCCATCGGAATCAGTCAAAGTGCATTTCAAGCCAAGGCCAATGCTAATGCCAAACGCTATAAGAAGAGACGCCACAGGCAACCCAACAAACAAATTGTTGGCAAGCTCAATAAGTCAGTTGAAAAGCAAAAGTGATAACATTCTGGCATTCAGAGCCTGCCTTGTGTGTTTGTTGGGTTGCCTAGCAACAATACAAGGAAATAAATCCATAGAGATTTTTATAAGCGGATGAGAGCAGGTAACAACTCAGAAACAATTACTTGGCACAGGCTTTATGTGTCTGTGCGATTGTTTACTTACTCAAACTCCTCAAAATCAACTTCGTTGTTTTCCACACTGGGGGCAGGGCCAGGGGAGAGGCTATTGGAATTAGAGGAGAGGGGTCGAGGTCTGCCGGGGGGACGGAGAGAGCGCTGCCGAATGCTGTCACGCCGAGACAAATACTGGATCATACGTTGTGCATAATATGCTGCAGGGGACAACCTACAAACACACAAACAACACAGATAGAAAACACAATGATGTCACATATTCACTAGATAGATAACATATCAAACAAGTTATTCCCCCGTTTTTATACTGATATACATTAATCAATGGTATCTGATTATTTTGAATATTCTACCAAAACAGATACTGATACTTCAGCATCTTAAACCTATGAACTTTAGCTTTAACTACTTTAGTAACTTAATATTGTGATTTTTGCACTACTCTTGTACTACTTTGGTAACTTAATATTATGTTTTTTGTGTTTAATGAACATTTTGCCAAAGGTTTCAAATTTCAATGTGTTTTTTTTTGCAGTGGATCAGGACTGAAACCAATCACAGACTGTCTGTCGAATACATTCATGCAATGGCCAATCAGAGGCATTTAAATTAGTCCATAAGACATCAGTATCGACAAACCAATCAAATGTTTTAAACAATTTTAAGAAATCTGCTTCTATTCTGCATTTAATTCAGTTACAATGACGGTTAGTATTTTGGCATGATGACTCGCTGAATGAAGCCCTTAAAACTAAAATCCTTTTTGCAGGAAGAGCATCTGGAGTTTCGTTCTGTCTTGGACTAGTTGAGAGAGGAAGTCTCCCACCAGCTTGGAACAGATTAACTATAATACTAAGAAAAACAAAGCTAAACTTCAAATAATCACCAAGGTGAGACAATGGTAACATCCTCACCAGTCACAAAGACAATTACTTTCATTATGAAGCAAATTAAATCGAATATTCTCCCTCACAAACACACACAAAAACTTGGCAGGTTTTATAGAGTTCCTAAGGATCTGAGAATCAGCCAAAACAGTGGCAGTCTGTCTGAAAAAGCCTAAACGCACCAACACGCGCACACACACTGTTTATTGGCATGCGTTTTAGACCAATATACAGGCAGACAGAGAGTTCCGGGAAACAACAGTGTCATATAGAGCCAATTACTTGAGCCTCTAAATGTGTTGGAGTCGGACTATCCCTCTGCTCGGATGGCTTCTAACACCAGGTACATTCTGCTCTAGGGGAAATGAGTCTGTTTTGGTAATTCACAGGTTAGAGGTGTGCGTCAGCCCATGTGTTTGCGCGAACCTGCCAGCGGGAGTCCGTGCTAACAATCTGTCTTGATCCAAGACCACAGCTGATTCCCCAGAGCTCAACAATGAGCCTCACTCACAGAGTCAGAGGATGCTGACAGGCTCTGTGTGTGCATGTTTGAATTAGGAGGACATTGGTGTGCTGGCAGGTCTGAAATGTCACACTGTCGTCCGACAGTGTGACACACACTCTTCCTCATTACCCAGACCTCACCGGCCAACCGGCATGACCACGAAATGCAGTTTACACAACACACACACACACAGTGAATCACCTGGCCGGGTCGGGGTAGATGGGGTGGTCTCGTGATCCAGAGACGTCATATCTGGAAAGAGACATCATGGATGACTCCAGCAGCCTCCTACAAAACAGAATTATATAGCTTTGTATGTTTGCTAAATGTAAAGACCTTCACTTCCTGTTCATATAAAGAATCTCGAGACAGGACGTCACACGAAAACGAAGATGACACCTTTTCGTCCAATTTCCACTACTCTGTTTCTACAGTAACACTCCCCACCAAGCACCATCACAATCATTAAAAATCTCATTAAACCGCACAAGGACATTAGTATGCTCATTACCGACTGTTATGTGAAGGCTAAATGAATTTAATGTGTAAGTAATGATGTGCACTCTGCCAGGCTTGGCTAGGAATCGGTTAATAACCCATTAAATTGGGGCATTTGTTAAGTTTGAGTTTGTACTATTCCTCATACAACAAAGAGTTCGCTGAAGGCCATTAAAAGAGGAGACCATGTCCTGCGGACAAAAACATGCTGCCTCCGACTGGCAGGGTACAAAGCTGGACGGACAGTTGTGTAGCAAGCAGGGCATTTTTATTTAGCATGAGTCAGTGTGATGTGTGTGTACGTGAATGTTTTTGGTGTGGGTGTGCTCAGCTCTTCATTAGAATGCCATCTTTTGCCCTTTGACTCAAAGCAAAAACAGAACGGATCGATTCGGACTCCTTTTGACGCAGTTTGCTTTGTTTGATTCTTAAAGATCAAGATCTGCATTTTAACAGAGATGAAGCAAACTCGCACAAAAAACACACAAAATAGTTCCAAAATTTGCTGTTCTTTTAATGCTGAGGGTGTTTTTAACTTGTTTTGTCTACAATAACCCTTACAAGTGCAAAGCGTGTAGCATGATTTGGTACTACAGTTTTATGTTTATACAGTAAAGGTTTAAATATCAGAATATTTAGTCTCTGGGAATATGCTATTGTAAAGAGGCAACTATTTTAAATTATACAATAATTATGTTACTTTCTATTTATTTTACAGTGAACAAGTTACTCTTGTTTCAGGTACAACACTATAGCAGGTAGTGATGAGAATTCGTTCTGAAACTTTGCACGATGCTCAAAGCCATGAGTCAGTGACACTGAACATGAGTGGGACTCATGGGAGAACATCAAATGACAGTATTTCTTCTTTTTTTTTTTGCTCTCCTGCATAAGTGATACCGTTTTTTTGTTGCACAGCTTTGCCCTTAAAAACACAACCAAATCACAGCACAACCATGCATATGGGACAGGCTGTTCAGCGCCATGAGAAGAGGAGGTCGGTCGGTGTGTTAGAGTGCAAGTACATAATCAGAATAAAGGCCCATTGGCCACTCAATGTTGGAGACAGCCACATATGTGTAGTGTGATGAGCTACTGCCCCCTAAAGGACTAAAGCAGGCATTGCAGAAACCCTTGAGGGGCGCAAAAGATTGTCCCACATTTTAGGTCAGATTCCTTACAAAAGTGCCAATATGATGAACTTCAACATATAAAAGTGGGTTGTTAACTTAACTGCAGAACTCAACAAAGTCAGACTTCTCTAAAATACACTTTATGAGCCAAGTGTGCCAGTGACCTAGGGTTTGCATGACTACACATTTTAAATAGTGGAATGTGACAGTCCAGAAAAGCAGTTGACTAATAGTCTGTGAGTCAGTGTTTACCTTAATGACAGTGTCTAGTCACCGTGCAGCATCAGCAGTCTGACCCAGGTTCATACAAACATCATAACCAAATAAAAATTCAGGACCAGTTTTACAGGGCTTAACACAATACACAATTTTCTTAACTAGTGATGCACAAAATATATCAACTGTACAATGAAATGAAGTAGTCTTATTGAAGACTAGCAGCTAACTCTTTCTACAGAAGCCATGATGAACAGACTGATAGCCCAAAACTAGTAAAATCGGCTTATTGAGAGAAAGAAAAAAATATATATATGTGTTTATCAGAACGTTTGGGGTTAGTAAAATTTTTTTCTTAAAGATTTTTTCTAAATTAAAAAATATATACTTTTATTCAGCAGTGATGCATTAAATTGATTAAAGTGATAGTCAAGACACAATATTACAAAAGATTTCTATTTCAAATAATGCTGTTCTTTTGAACTATTCATCAAAGAATCATGAAAAAATTTATCAGTTATTATGCAGCACAACAGTTTTAACTGTGATAAGAAATGTTTCTTGATGATTTCTGAAGGATCATGTGACACTGAAGACTGGAGTAATGGCTGCTGAAATCACAGGAATAAATTATATTTTAAAATATATTTAAATAGAAAACATTTGAAATTGTCATAATATTTTTCAATCTTGCTGTTTTTACTGTATTTTTGATCAAATAATTGCAGTCTTGGTGAGAATGGTGACACTTTACAAAAAAGGTACTTTTTTAAAATAAAAACAGAGTAGCTACCCTAAATATTTTAACAGTAGTGTACACATATAGCCTAAGTTTATTGAAAGCACTTTTAAGCACTTTTCAAGAAAAGTTTTTTTCTTCAGATATTCTGGTATTTATTTATAAATTGCAGCACTTTCAGCATTTCAAGGGCCGTTTGCGAACCCTGGTGTCCCTTATATCTGAAATGAAAGCTCACAAATCTCAAATGGCAGATTCATGCTGCTTGTGTAGCTATGTAAAGTGTCAATACAACAAACATATATCTCACTTATAGTTAATGTCAGTGTCTTGCAGATACTTTCATTTGTTATAGGGGTCTCAGAGCAGTTCAGAGTGAAATTCTGACTTGTATTTGAAGGCTCCAAATGAACCATCTCAGAAATCTGCCATGAATTTCACTTATGACATGCTTGGTGAACAACATGCTCTTGTGAAATTCACAAAAATTCAAATAGAAAAACAATGACATTCAAATACACTGGTCAGTCTCTATGCAAAGCCGTCCTTCTTTTCTAGAGAGACTTATAATTTAGGTAACAAAATGCAAAAAGACACTTTTTTTGTCATCTCTTAAAGGGATAGTTCACAAAAAAACCCTGGAAATTCTGTCATCATTTACTTAGCCTCAAGTTGTTCCAAACCTGTATGAGTTTCCTTCTTCTGTTGAACACAAAAGAAGATATTTTGAAGAATGCTGATAACCAGACAGTTGATGGTAGCCATCGACTGTATGGAAGTCAATGGCTACTGTAAACTGTCAGATTATCAACATTCTTCAAAAAATCGTCTTTTGTGTTCAGCAGAAATAAGAAACTCATACAGGTTTGGAACAACTTGAGGCTGCGTAAATGTTGACAGAATTTTCATTTTTGGGTGAACTATTCCTTTAATGTTTATTCATCTAAGCTGTCAGGAATTGAGAGTGCTGATATGCAGATCAGCACCTCACCAATATTAGGTCCAGCTCTGGATGGCACACTCTGCTGTGAGGGCTAATAGAGTGCACACAGACGGGCACAAGGTCATATCAAGCTGATTTCCATGTTAGACATTTTTCCTTGAAGCTCAAACAAGGTGCCTGATCATTCTACTCTAATAACAGTTTATGTGGCGCATCGCAGTGCAGACTTGCTTTGTGATCCTGTCACTATATAATACCGGCTTTGCTAAGAGTTAAAAATGATATATATTTGAAAAGACAGCAAACTCAGCCATGCGTTAGCACCAGAGCACCTCACGCAGAGCTGTTGCTCATTTCACATGCGTACCATTTTCAGCTGCTGTGCCAGTCCTTTCGCATGTAAAATGAGTAACAGTGCGTCGCTGCACTCACACGTAGACTTCAGGTTTGTTGACAGGTCCAATACAGTTTGCACTGCCAACCGTTAATGAATGCAACATTTCTTACTATTATTAATGTTGAAAACAGTTATGCTGCTTAATATTTCTATGAAAACTGTGATGAATTTTTCCAAGAATACACTGCAAAAAATGCTTTTCTTACTTAGAGTTTGAGCATTTTTTGCAGTGTAGAGAGCTCAAAAGAACAGCATTTATTTCAAATATAAATCTTTTGCAAAATTGTAAATGTCTTTACTGTGACTTTTGAAAAGTAGTGTATACAATATCTCCCAGAAGTGAGTACACCCCTCACATTTTTGTAAATATTTTAATTCATCTTTTCATGTGACAACACTGAAGAAATTACACTTTGCTACAATGTAAAGTAGTGAGTGTACAGCTTGTATAACAGTGTAAATTTGATGTCCCCTCAAAATAACTCAACACACAGGCATTAATGTCTAAATCGCTGGCCACAAAAATGAGTACACCCCGAAGTAAAAGTGTACAAATTGTGCCCAATTAGCCATTTTCTCTCCCCGGTGTCATGTGACTTGTTAGTGTTACAAGGTCTCAGGTGTGAATGGGAAGCAGGTATGTTAAATTTGGTGTTATTGCTCTCACTCTCTCATACTGGTCACTGGAAGTTCAACATGGCACCTCATGGCAAAGAACTCTCTGAGGATCTGAAAAAAAGAATTGTTGCTTTACATAAGAAGGCTATAAGAAGATTGTCAAGACCCTGAAACTGAGCTGCAGCATGGTGGCCAAGACCATACAGCGGTTTAACAGGACAGGTTCTCCTCAGAACAGGCCTCGCCATGGTCGAACAAAGAAGTTGAGTGCACGTGCTCAGTGTCATATCCAGAGGTTTTGTTTTGGGAAAAAGACATATAAGCGCTGCCAGCATTGCTGCAAAGGTTGAAGGGGTGGCGGGTCAGCCTGTCAGTGCTCAGACCATACACCGCACACTGCATCAAATTGGTCTGCATGGCTGTCGTCCCAGAAGAAAGCCTCTTCTAAAGATGATGCACAAGAAAGCCCGCAAACAGTTTGCTGCAGACAAGCAGACTAAGGACATGGATTACTGGAACCATGTCCTGTGGTCTGATGAGACCAAGATAAACTTATTTGGTTCAGATGTTGTCAAGCTTGTGTGGCAGCAACCAGGTGAGGAGTACAAAGACAAGTGTGTCTTGCCTACAGTCAGCATGGCGGTGGGAGTGTCATGGTCTGGGGCTGCATGAGTGCTGCCAGCACTGGGGAGCTACAGTTCATTGAGGAAACCATGAATGCCAACATGTACTGTGACATACTGAAGCAGAGCACGATCCCCTCCCTTCGGAGACTGGGCCGCAGGGCAGTATTCCAACATGATAACGACCCCAAACACACCTCCAAGACGACCACTGCCTTGCTAAAGAATGTCTCCAGACCTAAACCCTATTGAGCATCCGTGGGGCATTCTCAAACGGAAGGTGGAGGAGCGCAAGGTCTCTAACATCCACCAGCTCCGTGATGTCGTCATGGAGGAGTGGAAGAGGACTCCAGTGGCAACCTGTGAAGCTCTGGTGAACTCCATGCTCAAGAGGGTTAAGGCAGTGCTGGAAAATAATGGTGGCCACACAAAATATTGACACTTTGGGCCCAATTTGGACATTTTTACTTAGAGGTGTACTCACATTTGTGGCCAGCAAATTTACACTGTTATACAAGCTGTAAACTCACTACTTTACATTGTAACAAAGTGTCATTTCTTCAGTGTTGTCACATGAAAAGTTATAATAAAATATTTAAATAAATGTGAGGGGTGTACTCACTTCTGTGAGATACTGTACATGGGCATACCACCACCACCAGCAAAAAATATATATTTTTTTTTGTCGTGGGCTCAAAATCTTTTTGCCTCAAATTACCTAACTGTGACTGGTCGGGCAAAGTTTCTAAACATCTTTTCTGTCATTTAAATGTAGATGGCTATGAACAATCGTCTGATGTCAGTAAGTTGTGGAACTACAAAACTAGTCTTTAGTGCAGCTTAGTTTCAATAAATGGTCTTTTTTAACTGGGAAAGAAAAATTGGAAAGAGTATGTTTTCATGATACATTGAGACCTTTCATTATTAAAGGAAAGGAAATCAAGGAAAGTTTGATTTCCCATGGCATGACCCCTTCAAACATTCAAACAAGTCTACTCACCTGCGTAGGTAATCATCGTCTTGTGTGTCTTCAGGCATTTCCTGGTTTAAGGCTTCTTGTGATACATTTGCTGAATGAGAGGTTGCAGATTGTCTGTAAACACGCTCTAGTTGGCCAGTTTCCTGGTTGAAGACCAGCCCGACAGCCTGATCCTCATGCTGACTGGTAGCTGTGCTACGGGAAAAGTGTACGTGAGGCTCTGGGGTGTCTGGGCTGGGCTCCATAGGTGTGCGTACAAGTAGGTGATGATCAGAATGAGAAACTGGGGCCACGTTGTGGAAGGCAGGACTAGTAGGTTGCCAAGCTGAGTTTCTCTCAGCAGATGTCGGCTGACCTGTTCTCTCCCAGCGCTGAGTACCCCGATTATAGGTGAAGAGGTTGTGGCAGACTCTGCAGCGATTCATGTGACTGTGGGAATGGTTTTCGCTGTTGTAGAGTGGCTGGTAATGAGATGGGCCCGGTTGCTCTGGGTCCATGTTGTTATTTAGCATTTCCTGAGTCTGCTGGTCCTGCCTGCTGCCCTCTAGTGGCTGCACTAGGTCCTGCATTTGCTCATACTCCATGAAATAGCGGTTAAGGTTACACTGCAGAACATTGCGGATGGAAGAAGGGCTGCTGTGCCCCTCTTCCTGTGATGGGCGGTGCCTGCTAGAACTAGTCCCTGATGAGCTGCCACTGCTATGAGGAAAGCCCCATCCATCACTAGCAGAGGTGTAAACAGGTGATTGGCTGGAAGTCCCTTGCTGTTGCAGGACAGAAAGCAGGCTGACAGAGGAAGCACTGGTTCTGGGTGGAGTCATACTACTACCTCGTCCATTAAGCACACTGCCTGTCCAGTCTGCCCCAGGGAAACGGCCTCCACCTTCCCTGCCTGGCGGGTGCTGCCGGAAAGGTGGGATGGGCGCCATTCCAGCCACTCCCCTCCTCCCAGAGCTAGAAGAAAGGTTCCGCACGTTGCTCCCGCCACCGTACACGCAGCTAAATGCTGAGGGCCGATATACAGCACGAGATTCGACAGGAAACCGCGGTATTCGCGGCTCTGTGCGTGCAGAAGAAAAGGTGGATGCGTTTGATTGTCCCTCCAGGGAGGCGGAGTCTGAAGAGTCCTCATCAGGTGGAGACGGAACCTGCGTTGATGAGCAACGGCTACAGAAACACACCACTCCGAGTGGCTGAACGCAACCATGGTATGGCAGCCGGGAACGATCCCTCAAAACAGCGTAATGCCCAGACGAATCGGAGGCCACGTCACTGGAAGCAGCAGGAGTGCCTCCAGTCTGAGGGACTGAGTTGCGGGAAGTGAGGATGTGCAAGAAATTGTGCAAGATAGGTGTGCGTCTTACAGGCTGGGACTGCAGGAAGGAGCGCTGACGGAGATGAGGCATCTCCACACTGTCCATTGGAATCTCAGGATCATCATCATTCTGCGACACACAAATACAAGTACATTTAGTCACAAATTTTGAAATGTAGCATCTTGTGTGAAAACAACAGCATTTCCAGCTAAAAGTATCACCTGTTGGTTTGAAGGGTTTACAATGGCAGTTAGAAGATAGTGACCCAATGGATCAAATCTCACCAACCTGCAAAAAACACAGAGAATGCTTACAAAAGCATCAGATGCACTGACTTCAGATGTAAACTCTGATTTGCAAGTATCTTAAATGTTGAACATTAAAGGGATCATTCACCTAAAAAAAAATTCAGTCATCATGTACTCATCCTCGTTGTTTCAAACCCATATGACTTTGAAAAGCAAATGACAATATTTTTAATGAAACCTGAGATTTCTTTCTCTCCATTGAAAGTCCATTCCTTCAAAACCCTGACACTTCAAAAAATTTCATAAAGAGATGTTAAAAGTAATCTATAAGTGTTTTATTCCAAGTCTTCTGAAAAGACCTGAGGGCTGTTTCATAAAGCAAGATTAGAAAACAAGCCAGGCTTATTTGACTTAGTCAGACTTATTGTCAGCGAATTCTGTTTCATAAAACAAACTAAAATTAAAGCTGCAAGCAGCGATGAAAGGGCCCTCGCACCCGGGCTCACCGCCACCCGTAGGCCTCAGGAAAACAGCGAGCAGCGGGAGACATGCATGTAAGCGAGTGAATACAGGAGAATTATGCCAAAGTCATTTCGAAATGCC
>RJVU01042553.1:4435858-4449805 GCA_003731715.1 Anabarilius grahami
TGTGTGTGTGTGTGTGTGTGTGTAACCTACAGGTTTTCTTACTGGCTAAATGTTTTGTGCCCAATATTTAGATTGTTTTAAAATATATGAATACATTTCTCTCTGGTTTTGTTTGGCAGCTGTAGTACCTTTATGGTTATTAGAAAAGCAGAAATTAAAATCACAAAATTAAAAATTAAAATAAATATGCACAGACTAAATTTTAATTGGTAAGATGAATCTGAACTCAGTAATTGGCCCAAAGTATATTGATTTACCCCATTACAATAGTCCATTTACAGTTACTATCATAAAAAACACTTACTTGTAGGTTTAAAATTGTATATAAGGCACATTTAATGTCCAACGTCAAATATTTTAGCGAAATGTATATTTTAGAATTATTGCGCTTCTATTGCGTTCCGTCTGTTTAGCGCGCATGCGAGCAGCAGCACTCGTTCACTGTAAAGTTTAGCAGCAAAATGGAAATATTTGCATGACTTTCTAACATTTACAGATGGAGAATAAACTTGTGAAAAGTAAGTCATGCACTGAGGAAAACACCATGTCTCAAACGCATAACATAGCACAAAATGTATGCCGTTTCCTATGGTGGATCGATTTGATCCATGATTGACCTCTAGGGCTGCTTAAGAAAAGCGTGCATGCGAAATGATCTTGACTAGGTAATCCTGGATCGAATTAGCGAGACTGCGTGAACTTCAATTACCTTTTATGAAACCGTTTTAGCCCCAACTCACTTGTTAGGTTAATTCAAGTCAGGTTTGGGAGTTTAATCCTCGCTTTTCTTAGCATCTTTTATGAAACAGCCCTCGGATTGCTTTAAATGACGAACAGATTTAATTGGTGCTCACGTGTATAGCATCGGCCAATAATGAGCCAGCGTTGTGACGTAGAACCCAGAAGCGCTGCACTGTGATTACAACATCAACAGCATAGGAGAATGACATGGAAGAGTTGAATAAAGTTGTTATTTTTGTTTTGTTTTTGCGCACAAAAAGTATTCTTGTCGCTTTATAAAATAAAGGTTGAACCAATAATTAAATTCCTGTCTATGGAGGAGTCGGAGAGCTCTGGGATTTCATCAAAAATATCTTAATTTGTGTTCCGAAGATGAACAAAGGTCTTACGGGTTTGCAACGACATGAGGGTGAATAATTAATGACAGAAATTTCATTTTTGGGTAAACTATCCCTTTAAACAGCTCAATTAATATGGATTTCTTTCACAATCTTCTTACAATTTTTTGAAGCATCAAAGTTTTGTTTAATAAAATGGACTTTCAAATTAGGGACAGATATCTCTTATGTTTCATTAAAAAAATATCCTCATTAGTGTTTTGAAGATGAACGAAAGTCTGATGGGTTTGGAAAGACATGGGGGTGAATTATTGATGACAGAATTTTAATTTCTCCTAATAACATTTACGATGCGCATCAAACCTGACTCTCTCTGTCTCGCTAGCAGTCTTCACCACAGTGAAGGGCTCCTTCCGACTCCAGTCCCATAGATGCAGCTCGTTGTTGGTGGCAATGAGCAACAGCTGAGCCGTGGGATGGAAAGCAAGGGATGCGATCGCTGAGTTAGTCTCTGTGAGCCAGCTCTCACTGCCTCCCTGAAACAAAACCACATGATACTTTAACATTTGCGCAAAATTAAGTTGTGGTCACAAATGTACTGAAAAAAAAAAAGAGTGCAAGCTGACAAAACAATCATTCAATACAGATAAAGTCAAGACTTACATGCAGGTCCCAGATTCTGACCTCTCCGTCCAGGCAGCCAGAAGCAATAAGGCCAGGTATGCTAGGGTGAAAGGTCAAGCACCAGGGTGTCCGGCGGTGGCCCACCAGAGAGTGAACACACCTTCCTGTCTTAACCTCTGTGATGTAGATGTTGTGGTTCACATGGGTAGAGGCCATTAAGGACCTATGAAGGAAAAAATACCAAAAATTCCTCTCTAATTATCTTGCTGATGATAGGGCCTGAGTGGAAAGGCCTCTGATGTCAAAGAGACCTGATCAGTCAGTCAGTTTTGATGTCAGTAGCCTATTTATTTATCAGATTATTACTGAGGACTATGAAGGAGTAGTCAAAGGGCTATTACCTATCTGGACTGAAGGCCAGAAGAAAGGTCGAGCGGGGGCTGTCTGGTAACTCCACTTTCTGTGACACCGAAAGAAATTTAAAAGAGCAGTGATTTAACTTTAGTCACATCCATCCTTAGTATTAAGGCCTGTTCACACCAAGAAAGAGAACTATTACAATAGCTATTAATAATTATTCTAATTCTATGAGAATAGGTAAGTACACACCACAACTATAATGATATTGAGACAACACAGAGGAACAATATCAATAGAATCACTTTTATAACCATTTTTTTTAAGCTGATGAAAGTTAAAAACAGACAGCCAATCAGAATCCACTGACTTTAAAGAGCTTGAGCATTTAAAGCAGCAGACAATGATTTAATTTAGAACCTCAAACAGTAAAGATCTACAGTTGGCACAACAAATAAAACAAAATCAACCATCTTAATAAAGATAAATAGTTCCTTTCTAATTGTGATATTGACACTACTAGAGATCAGCAGGCAGCATATTGCTTCTGACACATGAGTACTGAGCAGGCGTTTCCTAGATGACAGCCTATAGTCCCAGGGGAAGTGTCAAAGATCTGTGCATCAGTTACCTGGCTTTGCCATTTCATGCGCTGCGTCTTCTCCTCTACAAGTTGCTGTAGGATCCTGTGTGAGGCAAGACCTCGTGCTCCTCGCTCTCGACTGGACAGGATACACACAGAGTTCTTCTGTCCCACCTTCATCTCCACACACACTTCCTCAATCCGTCCCTCTCACACCGGACCCAGAGCCGTCCACCGGCCCACACACACTAGACCACGACTGCTACTAACACGCCATCATTCTGGGGTAGAAAACATGAGAAAGTTCATGAATATCTTAGAGAGTCATATCTTGATTTCAATCCATATTAATTTGATGAGAATGAGGCAATTTCCAGTTATTTAATGTGAGGAAGGAGATATTAAATGCAACGTCAAATCTTCCAGCACACAGGAAATTATAAGGTGTAACAGAACATTTTAAAGCGTATCGAATCAACACTACAGAGCCAAATGATGGTGTATCCTGGTTGTGTCACATGAATAGGCAGGTCATGGAATAGCAGTGTGAAACTTCATTCCAGACAACCAAGGAATCAGCAGTAGTCTATAAAATAGACATCATCTAATGAAGAGCCAGCCATAACCTAGGTCACAAATACACATCATCCAATTATAGAATGATTCATTTGAATAACTTAAACAGAAAAATATAAACTTTTATTGTATAGTAAAAACACTATAGAAGAGTATAACTCTGGGTGGGAAGCAGGGTTATTATAGTTAATAAAATGTTTTTTACTTGAAATAAACAAATGTAACTTAACTGAAAAAAAATAAAAAACTTAAAACACATTTTATTTCAGCAAGATGCCAAGGTTTCCTTTTTCATTTAGTTTAACCATGTATTAAAATCTACAACCCCAAATCAAGAAAAGTTGGGACATTTTGAGCAATAAAATCAAGAATCTGTGATTTGTTAATTATCTTGAACCTTTATTTAAGTGACAAATAAACAAAGAAAAAAAATGCAAATGTTTTCACTGGCCAAATAAATTGTATTTTGTAAATATAAACTAATTTTGATTTTGATGGCTGCAAAAAAGTTGGGACAGAGGCAAAATACAGAATATCCTAGTTAAACGGTTTTGAAGCAGTCCACAATTGGCAGGTGAATTGGTAATAGGTGCGGGTATCATGTTTGGGAACTTTGTGCCAAATTTCAAGAGAAAATTGTCACACGATTCAAATATAGCCACATGGGCTTTGGAGTACTTTGGAAAACCGTAGTCACTTAATACAGTCTGCCGCTGCATCAAGAAACGCAACTTGAATCTGTTATTCAAGGAGAAATCTATACATCGGTTCTATGCAGAGGTGCTGCTGAGTTCTCTGGCCTGAGCTCATCTCAAATTATCTAAAAGACAGTGGAAATGTGTGCTGTGGTCATATGAGTCCCGGTTTAGCATGTTTCTGGAAAAAAACAGACATAGATTTCTCAGTCCCAAAGACGAAAGGGACCATACAGACTTTCATCAGAGACAGGTGCAAAAGCAAACATCTGTCACGTTATGGGGGTGCATCAGTGCAAACGGCAGGGGTGACGTGCATTTGTATGAAGGTACCATTGATATGGAGGCATATATTTGAATTGTACAAAGACATAAACTGCCATCAAGATGACATATTTCCTGGGAAGCAAGAAAATGCCAGGCCTCATTCTGCACGTGCTACATCAGTATGGTTTCTCAGACACTCTACAACATAGAAGCGATGTGCTTGACTGGCCTGTCTGTAGTCCAGATCTGTCTCGTATTTAAAATGTATGGCCCCTCATGAAAAGGAGAATCAGCTGTCTTTTATCAGGTCAGCTTGGGCAAAATTTCCACTTGCAAAACTGCAACAATCAGTATCCCTAAATGATTAAAAAGTGTAATTAAAAGGAAAGGTGATGTGACACGGAGGTAAACATGCCTGTCTCAACTTTTTTGGACTGTGTAGCAGGCATTAAAATCAACATTGAAACATCAACATTGAAAATCATTTCTTTGTACTTTTGTCAGTTAGAGAGTTAACAAATCAGAGATTCTTGATTTTATTGTGTTTTACAAAGTGTACCAACTTTTCTTGATTTGTGGTTGTTTATAAGAGTGTTTAAAAAAACATGCCTAACTAAAATTAAAAAGAAAACAGCATATTTTAATAAAAACTAATTCAAAATCTAACTATAATAGCATTAGTTAACATATATATTTAAGGAAACAACAAAAGAAAGGCCAAAAGATATAAGAACTAAACATTACAATAAAGCAGTAGAGATATCATTAAATAATCTTTATAAATCATCAAAGAATGCTAAACGCAATTACATGTAATTGTCTCTATTATATGGTTAAAAATACTGCAAAGAGCAACAGATAAAAAGTCATTTTATAAATATTGAAAGATTGAAAAGCAGGCGGATAGGCTTTGCAGGTTTTGTTACACTAATATAACGAGCTATCCTCCATCTGACAGGCTACATGTTTGACTTTAGCAGTTATCTTCCGCTATTAAGGATAGATATGGGGATATAAAAGTGTCGCTTATTAAATTAACTTCATGGTCATAGAATAAAGGAACTATTGAAAGTTATCACATTCATTTACAATGGTTGTTTGTTTTTGAATGAGGAAATTAACCTAACAGCTTTCACATTTAGCAGTTAGCAGGCCACATTTTACAGGTGATGTATTAATTCACACAGTTACACAGTGTTTAAATTATGAGTGTTTTTTTAATCTAAAATATATTTAAGACAACCACTCGGGGTCTCAGCTTTGGCCTACCTTTTCCTCATATTTTTGTCCGATTATACTCCTTGAAATCGTAGATATCAAATAAAACAAGTACGTTGGAGACCTTAAGCAGCAGGAACGTTTCCTAAATCGTCCCCATTAATTTTATTTTCGGATTTATATATATGTAATAAGGAATATTCCTGTTTATTTCCGAAAATAGGGTCGCATGTACTTTAGAGTTGTTGCTGTGTTCCGCGTACAGACAAAGCCAATGGAGCACAGATCATTCATGAATCATGATCTGTTACCGAAAACATCGTTCAAGCTCGAACATAACATCACTTTGGCTAATAAACGCCGACAAACCGGTAAAGATTAATTCATTAGCTAAATGAAAACTTGCTATTTACTTTCTTACTATACCTATGGGTATGAACATAATATTTAAAAATATTTATATGCAAATACAAATATAGGAAACTAAAAAACAATGGCCAACTAGGCGTATTCAATATAAAAATAGCAGGTTAAGTGCGAAAGCAGTTGGTTCACACATTCAAATACACCTTAATTAAGACTGGTCTTGGATGTCAGATTAAACATGACCCACGTTTGCAGTTTATGGTTATTTTATCAAAAGACAATGTTGCGATTTAGTCCCGAGTCCTTCTCTGTTGTAAGACAGCCAATCACGTTACGCGTTTTTGAAGCTGCAGAGTGCGTTGACCAATGGGAGCGCTCCTCTACCCGGAAAACCTTGCAGCTCTGCTTGTGTTTTCTGTTTGCCAGACCAGCCAGGCAACGATCGTTCAATGAGGTTACTGTACTCTACCTCAGCTGCTCGTCCGCAAGTATGGATTCTTGTTTTCTGATCGTCGTGTTTGTCTTCGCTTTCAGTCTTTCCAGTGGAGAGAAGACGCTCAAGTTTGTCACTGTGGTGAGTATAATGTATTTGTCCAGGTTACTGCCAGTAAATGTAGGCTGCAGCTGGTTTGACAAAACTGTTCGTCTAAAAAAAAAATATGTTCATAAAACGACACACAAATTCTGACTTCCTGTTATGTGTTTCATATTTTTATGCATAACAAATATGTGTCTTGAGTGTGAATGTGAAACGTTGTTTCTACTGTATATTGGTCGAGACTGGTCTTTTCTGTTGTCAGTCTAGTTTGATACTGTACCCAGAAACAACGACAGACATGCCAGTCGCAACATCTGCTGACATGAATAACCAATGTTTGCTACAAATTTTTAAATTATAAATATTAATTCTACAGCTTGTTCTCGACTGTCTGTCAGCTTGCTCAATCTTTGGCTTCATCACATGACGAGACATGTTGACTATTGCTTTTATTTTACCTTTGATTCTGGTTATATTCTAACTTAGGAGCAATTTATGAAGCTCCATGGCCTCCCAGTTCCCATGGCTTGTCAAAGCAATATAATCCCTTGATTAGAAAGCTAAATTAAAAGCTTGGTTAAAAGCTATCCTAGTAGGTTTAGTCCACCTAATAAAGTCACATATCCCCGGTTTCACAGACAAGGCTTAAGTCTAGTCCCAGACTAAAATGCATGTTTAAGCTGCTTTAACTGAAAGTAACTTGCAATGATATGTGTCAAATGTCAGTGAAACTGGCTGTGAAACCAGGCCTCAGTGTTTAGTGAAGCGAATGTTATACATTCTGCTTTGCTTTTAGGTGTCACTAGTCTCTCAAATAAGAAATGCAACAACAAACATTTGTAATATTTTTCAAATAAAAAGAAAGGTTACACCAAGGGGTAAATCCTACTGGGGTTCTTTTGTAACAGATGTAGATGGGAAAAGGCCGGTGGCTTTTGTTAGATTAAGGAAGTCCAGTTTCAAATCCTTCATAAAATCTATCCTGTTTAGAAGACACAGCTTATACAGATTTATTTTTTTGATTGTAATATAAATTCTGTGCTGAATGTAAGTGCCTTTATTTTTAGTCTTGCAGAAGTATGCCACTCCTTTATTCTCAAAAGATGATATTTCGTATTATTATGAAAACTGATCATTTATCTCTTGATTGTCTTGCTAACTTCATTATATTGTAGGCTATGCAAAATTTCCATTCATAAACAAATTGAATTCAACCCTCTAATTTCATCCTTCGAACTTGTACATAATGATAAAAGGCAAAGCACCAGATTTTTGAATTTATTTAAAGATGTGATTTAACTTCAATACTGTGTTTTTACTTCAATTTTGTGTATCCAAATCCTTGTTCTTGTGTTGTTGTTATCATATTTGAGATGGTTGTTTTCCTTCTTCATGTCTGACTCGTGCTCATGTACATGTTTTATGGTTAATTACGACTTTGGAGTTATTGCAAATGAGTAAGTTTAAACCAGAGCCTTGTGTCTTTTTAAATGTGATTGTGGAACATGGCTATAAATGAAAGCTTTCTTAGAAGACCTAATTTCTCTTTTGGAAAGCGATACAGGTAAATCCTACTATAGACTTAAGTGTAAATGAGAGAAGATCACGCCACAGCTGATTTCTGTGAAAGCCAGAGATAAAGATAAGGAGATAGACTGAATCTGCTTATCTAATTAGAATATGTTTACAGACTACTGTGTGGCTCGTATCCGGGTGTCAGTATGAGCACATGACAAGCTGGATTTGCTGATCTTGCACAGTTGCACTGTGTAGTTTGTCCTCCTGAACACACACACATAAATTCCCAATACACAATCAAGTATTTGACTTCCTCTCTGTCAGCTCTATCGTCATGGCGACAGATCTCCAATCAAGGCCTATCCAACTGATCCCTACAAGGAGAGTGACTGGCCCCAGGGTTTTGGACAGCTCTCTCAGGTATGCAGACACACACACACACATTATTCTCTTTGTTTTAATCTGTTACATGCTACTTGAGGAGCATTATGCAGTAACGTGCAAGAGGCTGTGCTATATTATGTGAATAGAGCGCAACAGTCGGGTTCCAAAAGTAAAAAAGTTTATTTTTACGGTAACTTTCAAACCATAAGACAGCCCTACTGTAAGCTCTGGGATTGTTAATCAATGCTATATGCTTCTGTTAAAGCTTATATCTATTTTTTAAAAAATAATTTTTAGCAGCTAAGTTTGTGGTGAGAAAAAATACATTACCCATGATGCGATAAGCAAATCATATCAAAAGAGCTTGTAGGGAACGCCCACTCCCATGAAGCACTGCGAATGATGTAATTGATTTCCCTACACAGAGTGTTCAGTGTTTAAGCGCAGTGTAGCTCATCCTCTTTTGCATATCAGTGGGGAGGCCGTTATAGCATTAACATGCAGCTTGAAAATCCCGGATGGACACATCTCCAATTGATTGTTAATTAAAAAACTAATACTTGATAATTAAAAAACTTCTTGTATAGAAAACAACTACTATGAGCACAACAGTCTGTGTACATTTTTAATAGGCACCAAACTACTGAATGTACTTTAAAGGGTTAGTTCACCCCCCCAAAAAATTCTGTCATCAATTACTCTTTCAGAACACAAATGAAGATATTTTTGATGAAGTTTGACAGCTTTCTGTCCCTCCATATACAGCTATTTGACTGACATTTTGATGTTTCAAAAAGTCCATAAAGAGATCGTAAAACTAATCCATATGAATCGAGCGGTTTAGTCCAAATGTCCTGAAGAGACTCGATTGCTTTATATGATCAACACATTTAATTTAGGCTTTTATTCACACAAACATTCATCAACGCACCCATCGGTTGTGGTAAAAGAAGCTCAAGCATGTTTGCTTAATGTGTGCAAGAACCAATGAGGTTCATTCTTGTGTGTTACGCAGCACGTTTGAGCTTCCGCAAGAGGTCTGTTCTCGCGCATAAAGCAGGTTCGGTTGAGCTTTTGTTTAAGTTAGCTGATCAATGTTTATATGTGGATAAAAGCCTAAATTAAATATTTTCTTTTGAATCTCTTCAGAAAATTTGGACTAAACCACTCAATTCATATGGATTAGTTTTAAGATCTCTTTATGAACTTTTTGAAGTGTCAAAGTGGTAGTCGCGAGGCTGTCAATTGTCATTTGTGTTCCAAAGATGAATGAAGTCTTACAGGTTTGGAACGACATGAGGGTGAGTAATTAATGACAGAAATTTCATTTTTGGGTGCCCTTTAAGGATGTTATTTCATCCTTTCACTGTAAGATTTAGTAAGAGTTTGTTTTATTACTGTTACTCGATGTTCTCAATTTTCCAGGAGGGAATGAGGCAGCACTATGAACTAGGTCAGTTTTTGAAGAAACGCTACAGAGGATTCCTGAGTGAGGAGTATGACCGGCATGAGGTCACTGTCTCTTTAAATTTTTGTTTAAACATGTTCAATAAACAGATACACAAAGTTGTCAGACTTGCATGTTTAAATAGCATATTGCATATTGTGTTGCAGATATTCATCAGAAGTACAGATGTTGACCGGACTCTGATGAGTGCAGAAGCTAACCTGGCTGGCCTGTTCCCACCTAACGATTCTCAGGAGTTTAACCCAGGTTTGAAGTGGCAGCCGATACCTGTGCACACTGTCCCAGAGGATAAAGAGAGGGTAAGACATCACACTGAAGCTCTGTTCCCACTTTTTCTCTCCACAATTTTGCAGCACACTGAAACTTGGCCCTGGCCTCTCTTTAGTGTTGAGTTCATATTTGCACAGCAGCAGCATCAGAAAATGCCTCTGGATATTTGAAATCTGTTTCCATGGCCACACAACCTGCCTACAGTGTGTTTGCATTTGTCTTTTCTTTCCAGCTGCTCTCATTCCCGCTAGAAGACTGTCCACGTTACACACAGCTCATGAAAGAGACTGAAAAATCAGACATTTTTCTTAACATGACTGACACTTACAAGGTGAGTCCACCTTGCAAAAACCCATTTATATTAGCAGGTCCTCTGTCTATGGACTTTACAGTGATTTTGTTACAGCAGTTAATATATATTTTTTACAGCAATTAATATATATTTTTTACAGCAATTAATATACAGCTCTGGAAAAAATTAAGAGACCACTCCAAGTTCAGAAATCAATGTTAAGTGGTCTCTTAATTTTTTCCAGAGCTGTATATATTATTGATATATATTATATATTATAATATAGTGCAACACAAAGGTATCCTGCAGTTTTCTGGATTTGGTTTAAATAGTGATGCCCAGAGGAGGCTTTGGCTCATGAAAATTCATTAGAGTCCATACATCGTTTAACCAGTTGTCCTAACAGTAGATAAAGGGAATTTTTACAGAAGAGATTTCAGTTTGAGACAGAACCTTGTGTTTTCTGTTCTTCCTTTCCTGAAATACTTGAACACCTTTTTATTGTTGTGATTTTTACAGATTTTTACTTTTATTTTGGTTGGACCTGTTTAATTGTCTTTCGATAAAAATTTCGAGAATTTCATTGGGTAAATCAGACTGACAGTGAATAATAATAAATAACCTTATAAAGTTTGTACACTACATGGTTGAGTACATAGTGTACAAGTGTATAGTGCGTCATTTGGGACACTACGTAAATATTTACTATTTTAGTGCTGTCTAATAAATGTTTTTAATGTCACGAGTCCATTCCTTTTTATAATTTGCTCCTTATTTTTTTCATGTTAATTGGTGTGCCTTACATTGTTAGTTTGTTCCCTGTCTTGCAATAAATATGTGCAATAAAAAACAACAGTTACTACAATCATGTTTATGTCATTGTGTTTTTATGCAGGCATTTATAGAAATGGTGAGAAACAAAACAGGACTGGAGACAGCCTCCATTGAGTCTATTTGGAGTGTCTATGATACGTTGTTCTGTGAGGTGAGTTTCACCTGGCATTCATTTGCATGTTTTTCATAACTTCATCTAGCATTAAAAGTGCAGTGTGTAAATTTTAGAGGCATCTAGCAGTGAGGTTGCGAATTGCAATATAGAGAAGCTACGGTGGCCAAAACAGGACAAAATGTCATCGTCTGAGACAGCAGAGAGTAGCTAATCAATCAAACGTGCTCTATAGTGCAGTTTGTCCCTTTAGGGCTGCTATAGAAACATGCTGGCGCAAAATGGCGACTTGACATGTAAGGGGACCTGCAGTGTGTGTAGATAGAAATAGCTTATTCTAAGGTAATAAAAACATAATGGTTCATTATGTAAGGTCTTTATACACCACTGAAAACATAGTTATGTATATTATGTTGCATTTCTGTCAATAGATCCTCTTGAAATGTACAAACCCGATTCCAAAAAAGTTGGGACACTACAAATTGTGAATAAAAACAGAATGCAATGGTGTGGAAGTTTCAAATTTCAATATTTTATTCAGAATACAACATAGATGACATATCAAATGTTTAAACTGAGAAAATGTATAATTTTAAGGGAAAAATAAGTTGATTTTAAATTTCATGGCATCAACACATCTCAAAAAAAGTTGGAACAAGGCCATGTTTACCACTGTGTGGCATCCCCTCTTTTTATAACAGTTAGCAAACGTCTGGGGACTGAGGAGACAAGTTGCTCAAGTTTAGGAATAGGAATGTTGTCCCATTCTTGTCTAATACAGGCTTCTAGTTGCTCAACTGTCTTAGGTCTTCTTTGTCGCATCTTCCTCTTTATGATGCGCCAAATGTTTTCTATGGGTGAAAGATCTGGACTGCAGGCTGGCCATTTCAGTACCCGGATCCTTCTACGCAGCCATGATGTTGTAATTGATGCAGTATGTGGTCTGGCATTGTCATGTTGGAAAATGCAAAGTCTTCCCTGAAAGAGACGACATCTGGATGGGAGCATATGTTGTTCTAGAACTTGGATATACCTTTCAGCATTGATGGTGCCTTTCCAGATGTGTAAGCTGCCCATGCCACACGCACTCATGCAACCCCACACCATCAGAGATGCAGGCTTCTGAACTGAGCGCTGATAACAACTTGGGTTGTCCTTGTCCTCTTTAGTCCGGATGACATGGCGTCCCAGTTTTCCAAAAAGAACTTCAAATTTTGATTCGTCTGACCACAGAACAGTTTTCCACTTTGCCACAGTCCATTTTAAATGAGCCTTGGCCCAGAGAAAATGCCTGCGCTTCTGGATCATGTTTAGATATGGCTTCTTTTTTGACCTTTAGAGTTTTAGCCCGCAACGGCGAATGGCACGTTGGATTGTGTTCACCGACTGGTTTTCTGGAAGTATTCCTGAGCCCATGTTGTGATTTCCATTACAGTAGCATTCCTGTATGTGATGCAGTGCCGTCTAAGGGCCCGAAGATCACGGGCATCCAGTATGGTTTTCCGGCCTTGACCCTTACACACAGAGATTGTTCCAGATTCTCTGAATCTTTGGATGATATTATGCACCGTAGATGATGATAACTTCAAACTCTTTGCAATTTTTCTCTGAGAAACTCCTTTCTGATATTGCTCCACTATTTTTCGCCGCAGCATTGAGGGAATTGGTGATCCTCTGCCCATCTTGACTTCTGAGAGACACTGCCACTCTGAGAGGGTCTTTTTATACCCAATCATGTTGCCAATTGACCTAATAAGTTGCAAATTGGTCCTCCAGCTGTTCCTTATATGTACATTTAACTTTTCCGGCCTCTTATTGCTACCTGTCCCAACTTTTTTGGAATGTGTAGCTCTCATGAAATCCAAAATGAGCCAATATTTGGCATGGCATTTCAAAATGTCTCACTTTCAACATTTGATATGTTATCTATATTCTATTGTGAATAAAATATAAGTTTATGAGATTTGTAAATTATTGCATTCCTTTTTTATTCACAATTTGTACAGTGTCCCAACTTTTTTGGAATCGGGTTTGTACACATTGCATCTTTAAGAGACTCTACCAGAGAATATCGCCTGTTAAGTGTTGTCTATATGAATGTGAATGAATGATATATTAAAGACAGTGTATGTGCAACTAATGTAGTTTATCTACCTCATTAAAGAGTGCAACATTAGATTTCTGAAAGTAAAAATCTGATTGATTTTCTCCATAGGGAAATAGATTTTTAACAATAACTTTATAAAGCTTTAAAGACATTTTGCAATAAATGTAAAATATATTGTTTCTTTATACATAATCAACATCTTTAAATCAGTAGTTTTATCTTTTTTTAATTTGATTTGTTTATTATTCATTATTTTCATTGTATGGGACTTTTTTTCCGATTTTCAAATACTTTTTTGCTTCAAATCAAAATTAGTAATGTTGTGATTGACCTCATAGGTGGTTAGTTTTGTTCGTGGGTTATAACACTTTAACAAAGACTTTTCTAAAATCCTTATGGGAAAAATGAATTGGGGGGAAAAAATACTTCTGGAACCAACTCCATTGCTCTCTATAATGAGTCAAGTTAAGTTCTTTGTTGCCATGTGCACAGAGTTAAGTAGTCAAGTTCAGTAGACTGAAGAGCGGAAGAGAGGCTAACGGGGTGAGAGTCATTCAAGTCTGATGGCTTATGTTTAAAGCTGTGTGTGTGTGTGTGTGTGTGTGTGTGTGTGTGTGTGTGTGTGTGTGTGTGTGTGTGTGTGTGGGTGTGTGTGTGTG
>RJVU01042553.1:4450088-4467593 GCA_003731715.1 Anabarilius grahami
AGTGCTCTTTACAAAGAGCACTTTCTTGCAATAATGTCTGAATTACTGTTATATAATTTCATTGCAAAGTGATCTATAGATGCTCAGAATCTATTAAATCCAGATGCTCAGACAGACACCGTGAATGTGTCAGATCATTTCTGTTATTCTCCTTCCTCAGGCAAAACATCGGAAGTCGCCACCTGGCTGGGTGACTCCAGATGTGATGGAAACTCTGAAGGTGCTGAAGAACTTTGGTTTTCAGATTATGTTTGGAGTCTATAAGAGAAAGGAGAAGTGTAGACTTCAGGGAGGTGAGAGCTTATCCCTGGGCAGAGCATCAAATTGTTTTTTATCTTTTATTATTACATTTTAATTAAGAAATAAATGAATAAAAAAACAATAATAATAGCATTTAAAAAAGCACACATATGCAAATCAATGTTGTAGGAATAGGGGGAGAGGCCGCTGCTTGAAACGGTGTGTAATTATAGTGCAGGGGCACATCTATGTAAAGAAACAATGGACTGTTCCACATTCAGACAGGAAATGTGCAGTATTGTGGTCATGTGACACTTTGCTTATGCTCTCATTCGCAGGCCTGCTGTTAAATCAGATCATTAAGAATCTCTCAATTGCAGCAGCTCCAGACGCTAAAGAAAAAGTGAAGATGATGGTATACTCAGCTGTAAGTCATGTGTCACGCTAAATCAACATCAGCAGACCAAAACTCCTAAACTTCCCTTTTCAGTCTTCTTATAGTCTAATGAAAAAAACAAGAAGTGTGTTCTGTATAGAGAAATCTGTTCATGTAATGTTTTCTCATGTAACTCTTTCCTTACTAGCATGACACAACAGTTGTAGCTCTGCAGGAAGCCCTGAATGTCTTTAATGGCCTGCAGCCACCTTACGCATCGTGTCATTTAATTGAACTTCACCAGGAAGAGAACGGGTAACATATCATCTGTGTTTTTCCTGAATTCATGTTTCTAAAATACAAATTTGGTCAACCAAAATATTCCTTTGCTTGTCTCTTTTAGGACGTTTTCAGTGGAGATGTTTTATCGCAATGACAGTGCCATATCTGAGCCATACAATGTGTCTTTACCGGGCTGTTCCCAGCGCTGCCCCCTAAAGGACTTTGTGAACCTCACACGTGATGTCATACCACAAGACAGGAATAAAGAGTGTCAGATAAAGAAAGAAGCCACAGACACTGGTAAAGCAATCATGTACATTAATAAAATTGTGTACATGTTTTTTATGCACACAAAACAGTAAATTATAAATTTTTAAACTGCAATTTACTAAAATCTCTTCCATACAACAAACATTTTTTTTTTTTAAATCCAACATATGCATACAATGGCCAACCACTATATTGCTAATATAGATTTAAATATTTATTTTTAGCCATATATGGACTTGGAGCTGTGTATAATACTAAAAAAAATTCTATGTTCATATTGTAATAACAATAGTTTATATACTTGGACTTTCATACATGTGTGCAGAGGTCATCATCGGGCTGGCTGTGTGTGGATGTCTGCTTTCCCTGTTGGTACTACTGCTGTTTGTAGTGCTATGCCGTCAAAAAGACCCGATGGCTAGCTACAGTCATGTCATAAATGAGAGCGACTCCTGACAATCATATCAGCTCCTCCGCAAAGAGGAACAGTGGGACAGTGAAGAGGACCTATGAGGACACAGTGCCAACTTGTTGAGAAACTCTAAGCCACGCATTTGGCAACACATTTTATTATATTGGGGATGGAACATTTGGTAATGTTTTATTACTTGTAACTTCAAGTGTTTGAAGAGATAAAAGGGAACGAAGAGTTGTGATGGCATCAGTGGCATTACCGTAACAATGCTTAGCGCACAGACTCTGTAACTGTGCAATAATGACTGGGTGTCATTGGCTCTGGGCTTTTGTTGTAATGAAAGATTATGATTGTGTGTAAAAGGGAGGATCTAAGATGTGGACTAGACTAAAGCTCCCCCCAGAGGTGTGTGTCCTCTCTGAAAGACAAGGACTGTTGGTGTCCCCCTGTTTGTGCTTTTGGTCCTTTAATTCTAGTGTACTTATAAGCCCAGTGTACTTGATGCATCAGCCGTAAGATTTAGGTTGGGCAATAAAAGACTACTGGATACACGTCGCGGCCTTATAATGCACTCATGGAATTTTATGCTCATGCTTTTTATGTGATTATCTCCTGATTTACAGCCACAGTAGTTTTGATTTGTACATTTCAGAATAGCAGCACACTGATGAAGAACAGTGTTCTCAGGTTAAGCTCAAAAGAGCTGTATTGGAGTAATTTGTTTTAATCTGGTGTGGTTTAATTAATTTTAATGTTTTGTCATTCGACATAATGATTACAACATGATGACACTATGAATACAAATAAAATGTTATACTCCATTATCAAAAATGTTTTCATGTCTCAATACAGTGATAATTCAGTTCTAGGTGCATCGTATTTAAAGGTGCAATGTGAAAAATTGTGTTTCTACAGCAGCCCTAAACGGACAAACTGCTCTACAGAGCGTGTTTCATCACTATGTTGTTGTTCTTCTAAATCGTTCATGTTTTTAGAGGCAGCTGGCATCATCACTACATTGAACACGTACAAAGCAGTAGTAGTAGTAGTCTGGTTTATTAGAAGCAGAGACAGTTCTTTGTTAGAAGTAAGAATAAACCTCATTGCTTCACACAGGTTACTTTCTGCTGTCTCACGACGAAGATATCTATGTCTTGTGTCAGCCAGACGGCCACTGAAGCTTCTCCGAAAGGGAGGGGTGTGCGCCATTAGTTGCAGTTCACAACCTCACCACTAGATGCCTCAAATATACACATTGCACTTTTAAAACAAATTACTGTTAGATTGAGAAATGTGCTCAAATTTTTTTTTTTTTTAAATCATTACCACTAAATATTGTCAAAATTGTTCTAACTCAACTTTTCAAATCATTGTTTCGTTTGTTTTTAATTATTGTCTTTCACTGTCTCAGTGCACATCTATTCAGATTGACTGAAAATGTTCTGTACAGGATCCATATAGAACAAATGTATTGACTAGATGAAATTGTGATGCTTTGAGATGGTGTACTTAAATGAAACACATGACAACAGCTTTTTAAATCCCTTTTTATTTTCATCAAATAGACAAATCATGTTTGACAGGGCAACTGTTTTAAATGCATGTCTTACATGTAATAGGTCATTAACATCTTATTAGTCAAAATGGAGGCTTATAATACATGTGTGTAACAGCAGAGAGTATTTAGTGTCCGCAAAAGAGATTTTTACAAAGTATATAACCCAAAATTGACAATTGGTGTAAATCTGGCTATAAAAAAACAAACAAAAAAACACCAATATACCTCTGCTTTGAATATGGGAGGGGGTGTCCCCTCAATATTTGTGTTAAGTAAATTCTTAGGGCCTCATTTATAAAAACGTGCATAGAATGATCCTAAATGTGAACACATTTCTAAAATGTTCCTATGAACGATTTATAAAAATGTATGCACAAAAATTTTGCTAAATGCATCACGCTTGATAATTCGTAATTTATCATGAATTCAATCATGTGAACAAACGCATCAACTCCACCTACAAAATGCCCTCTAATATCCATTCATAGTTATATATTAATATATAATTAATTTCAGTGACGTAATTATCACAAGCCAGTTAAAATGTTCCATATTTGCACATATAATAATATAAATGCATATTGTGATCGCCCATTTATGTTCTTAATTGATGCTCAATTCAATTGCTTGTATATGAGTGCAACATTTTTAGACGCATTTTCTTCTTTTGGTGTATGCATAAGTACATTTTCTCTTTTTATAAATCTCTTTGGACATAGGATGAAATCCATGGAATTTAGGATCAAATCTGATCATGTGTTTTATAAATGAGCCCCCTGGTTTCTGCAGGTAGTGTGATATCATGAATACACCAGCAGTCCATAAATGTTAAAGATTAAAAGCATCCAGTGAAAATGTTTTACACATTCTTCCCAAAATGAATTAAACCTTTTTGCAATTAATGTACGTTTTGACAAGTTCATATACAATTTTTAATAGAAATGATTGTCCACCTATAAGTAGACATTTATCTGGACCAGTCCAGATCAGTGCATTGTTTGAGAACATAAAGTCAAAACTATCAACACAAATTATGGGACTTCATTGAAAAGACACCAAACATTTTTCCTTCTTGGTCTGTGATTCATTGTTTTTCTGTTTTTTTTTCTTCTATATCATACTCTAACTTTGTGGTGCAACATCAGGCTGGGTTGAGTGACCCTGGGAACATCTCAAGCATTATTTCTGTATTATCTGGAATGAATTACAAACTTAATGTTCAGTCGCACCCCACATGTCACAGAGAAAATGAGACTCAACAATCTTAAAGGCGGTTTAATGTCTCTACTAGAACACTACACAGGCTAAGCACCATTGAAAACCTTAAGGATAACACTAAACACATACATACGTGCACACAAAAAAATATTCTTGCTGCACCCCACACAGCTTGTTCTTTTTTAAATGCCGTTCTGACCTTTAACTTTTAAACTAAACATTCAATTGTCAACAGTGACACAGGCCACTGCATGGGTTTACCATAACGATCTAGGGATTGACCATTTGATGGACAGCTATTAGGATGTACATGTTATTTGACACACAGAGAGCAAAGGAAATAGGAAGAGAGAAATGTTGATTGTCTGTTGTCAAGGTCAAAGTCTAGGAGCATGTGAGGTAAGGCTCTGATCAGGCGATGGCTTTGGCCTCAGGCAGGAAGGCCTCCCAACACTTCACCAGCTGGTTTAAGATAAATAATTCATGAAAGACTATTCAATGATACTGTATGTAAAACACACACATATACTTACCCGATGCTGTGTGTGAAGAAGGGACTCCAGGTATTTCACTATGTGCTGTTTGAAATCTCTGGCTTTCTCTTTCTGCAAAAGCAAAAGAAAATATGTTTCATTTTCTTTTTTTGTGATGTTTTGTGCTGTACACCACAGCTGCACATTTAATCATTAAAAGATTGCTATCTCGATTCAAACACCGATGTGATCGTATTCCTAGATGACACTTATTTCGCTATGTCTATAAAACCTTTAACAAGTACAATCACTGGAAAAAATCTGCTTTGGCGCAGCCACTGAACCAGAGAGAGCAGTTGTCATGAATAGGTATGAAACGGCTTCACAGTGTCTTTTCAACCACACAGTATCATTATGTCTGTGTTACAATAATTCAGATATAAACACTGATTTCTACGGTAGAGATCAAAATAGAGTTAATCACCTTTTGAAAGTAACATGAAATAAAGATTGTATCATTGTGAGGAGAGACCCCTGATATGATTGGAAAGCGCTTTGGGTGTACAGTTGTACATAGGAAAGCGCTATACAAATGCCTCATTCATTGTTACACCAGTAGGTGGCTACAAGTGACTTGAAAAAAAAATTTAATTGAACCATTCAAGAGATTAATTCAAAAACACGGATTCATCTAGTATAAAACAAATGAAGTCTTTATGATTGAGTCATTGAATCATTCATTCAACCTGATTAAAAAAAATAATAATTCAGATTCATTAAATATTTTTAAATAGACTGCAGCAATGATATACATATATATATATATATGTGTGTGTTCAACAGTAGTTAATACAGGTTTGGAATGACATGACAGTATATAAATTATGATTGAATTTTCATTTTTGGGTGAACAATCCCTTTTAGCAAGACTCCAAGTATTTCACACCCCTCTCTTCATTGCTCTGCCTCCAAAACCCACTCTCCAATCCTGACCACCCTGGTCTCGAACCCCGCTCAGCGGCATTCACATGTGCCATTTGAAATCTCTGGGGTCCTCTTTCTATTTTTCTTGGATATATCCAACTATATGCTTGGTAAGGTGTAAATAAAAAACATCCAAACATCAAAAGCCTATTTTTTGCACTTGTGATGTTTTGTTTTGCAACACGTCTTACCTCGAATCTGAGCACTTCTTTGCGCACAGTACAGGTGACTCTTTCTAAATCTCTCTCATACTGATTGACTTTAGACTCCCACTGCACAGAAACAAAGACAACAGCTTAACATGAACAGCAAATTAGTGACTAATCATCTTGTATATCAACAGGATTCAACGGAACACTCCTATAAGAAAGTTCCAGGTCTTATGAACAGTACATGTAGAGTGTTGTACATGAATCATTCGCTGTTAAGGATTACCTCATTTATGTCATCTTTGGCTTGCTGCAGTTTCTCGGGTTTGTTCGCCCAGAGCAGTTTGGCTTCAGCCTCTCGTTTCTTCTGCAGCGTGCTCTGAGCTTCCTGCAGACGCTGCCACACTTTCATCCTCTGCTCAAAACAGCACTGAGGGCAGCAAAAAACACAGTAAACATCATCATATTTCTTACTTAGTTGGTTCTAATTGCTGCTTTTGGGTTATGTGATTGTGCTCTCTAACCCTCACGGCTCCCAGCAGTCTGACGTAGTCGGCCAGGAGTTCGGCGAGGATGAAGAAATCGCTGAAGGCCTGTTGCTGATGCAGCTGCTCCATCTTATCCTCCACCTCCGCCAACTGTGATAGTGCCCGAGACAATGCAGAGTTCTCCTCCACACTGCCCAGCATGGCCACACTCTTACTAAACACTGCTGTGCTACTACACAACTCTACGAGAGGAGAAAGATATTGAGATGCTGTGTAACAGCATGAATCTGGAAGATTGGCTTCACAGTGTAGTTTTTACTCTCACCTTTCCTGTGGTTTACTAATGAGTCAACAGCAGCATGCAGCCTCCTTAACAGCTGCTCCTCATTCTCCACCTCCTGCAGCTTACTCTCAAACCACTGACACACAGAGAGACGTGTCAATCACTAGCCAAATCCAACGTCCTGGGAGAATATATGCTTTAGAAACACAGAAACTGAGCTCCTCTTACATTATCTGATTCATTCATTTTTATGGTCATCTTATTTACTGCGTCCGACGCTCTGTTTATCATCTTTAGCAGGCCAGGTCCACTCAAAGTCTGAGTATTTACTGCCCTGGGCAACTAAACATACACACACACATTTAGATCTTAAATATGCCACTAAAAATACTGTACGATGGGTCAAGGAACATGATAAAGGTGGTGACCTCATCTCTCTCTAAAAACTCTCGAACATCCGGGTCCTGCAGCAGAGATGGATGGGCCACTACTCTCTGTAGATACCTACAGAAAATAAACACACAATCAGTAAATATAACCAGTCAAGAATGAAACATCTGTGTAACGTGAATACATATTAACCATATTTCCTAATCTTTATCCTCAATTAAATGAATACTTGGCTACCAGACATTTTTGACTGGATCAATGATTATAAATTGCAGCTCATATTTGCTAAAACAACAATAAACTTGACTTTGACTTTATAGTGTAAAAGTCGCATAGTTTTCACCAATGCTTTCTCTTTTTCTGGTTATTATAGGATTTTTTTTGGGGGGGGTTGTACAAAAAAAGGACTTTAGAATGCAGCATCACACTAAGGAAAGACTAAGAGGTTTTCTAAACATTTCTAAACAGATCGTATCCAGTCATGGGCGGGGCTTGTCCCTACTGTGATGTCACAGTAGAGGGAAATCTGGAACAGTGTATTTTCAGACACTGCTTCTGATTTATAGAGATCATAAAAAAGGAGTGGGTGGATTTTTACCATTATATGCTGGTTGTTTACACACACTGTGGACACACATTAATGTTCAAACACCATGTAAAAGTGAATTTTAAGTGTCCTCTTTAAGTGTTTTTTATGTTAAGTGTTTTCAAATGTCCCGTTGTTTTTGGTGATTGAAATACTGCGGTGATCTAAATATTCTTGGCTTGAAACAGATGGAAAACTGACAGGCCTCTGCTGCAGTTCTATTGATGTTTTACCCTCCAGGTCTTTGCACCACGTCACGTGACTGAAAACTATAAATTGGTTGACCTCTTTTTTATGTGTATGTGTAATTAGGTATGTGTTCACCTCTCCAGTGCTGCTCGTCTCTTTTCCACAAACTCCGCTGAGGATGAATCCTCCTTCCCTACCTTTACTTTAGTCATCCCTGTGACACAACAACAAACCACACGCTCAGTCAGCAAATCACACCGGACTGCTCCAAGTAAAATGATGCAAGTGAGAGACAACAGAGTGAATTTTCTCAAGAATCCGGGCCTTTGCAGAGTGTCTAGTTGGGTTCACTAGAATAACTCCACTAGACAAAGAGCCAGAGTGAGCATGAGAGCTTCTTTACCCACTACGCTCTTCTGAGGTGGAGGTGGGATGATGCAGCCCAGCAAGGAGTGTTTGGCCAACATCTTCTCATAAAGTCCCAGGAAATCACTGAAACGTCGTCGCACTGTGAAAGTCTTATTATGGAACATGGGCAGTGTAGTCTGGAGAGAGACAGAGAAGCATGGAGAAAGGGCATAACTTTGATATATAAAGCTTGAGCAATCCAAAAAAATAGTAATAAGGAAGAGCTTTTATGTACCTGAGTCGAAACTTTGTAAGACATGTAGGCACTCATGCCATCTCCTGCAACACAATAACGGAGAAAACACAGTCACTATAGCGCTCAAATGAACATCCAGAACAAGAGGCTCAATCTAGACCAGCGATTCGCAATCTTTTCACTCCCCATTGTCCAAGGAAATATTTGAAGGCCCACACATGTAGGCTAAGATATTTCCTCTGGTACTACAGCTGTAATAATGACAATCCTGATTGTTTTCTATGAGTGTCAATAGATTAATTATTATTTATGATTAATGTTTTTATTCCAGAAGTTTTAAGAACTGTATGTTCTACAATAATAACAACAACATGAAAAAAATGGGAAATATATTCTGAAATCATATTTCTTGTACTTCCTAATGTCTATCGGATTTAGCATTTTAATTAAGTTAGAATATTTTAACAATCTATTTTAAATCATTCTAAAATGTAAAAAAAATACTTTTTATTTTAAACTTCCTTTGGAAGTTTGCTGAGGCCCCCTACTGGGCAACTGGTTGAAAACCATTGATCTAGACAAACTAAATGATGCAAGTATATCCACTTTATTTTTAAGGTAAGAGTAGGCAGTAGGCTACCATTTGTAACTTGAATGTGTAAGACTTCTGGTGTCAGCTGTTTTATTATTATTCTTATATAACTGATATTTTAACTGTACAAAAATAGTCCATTATGCTGCTTGATGTTGCAAACTACTTGTTATATTATTTTAATTTATCATAAGTTGTTCTTCTAGTTTTTTATCAATAGCGGCTGATGAATCTTAAGTCTTGCACATTCACAGGAAATAGCTTACTTCTGCATTGAAAAATAAGGTGGATAACATACCAATTTTCTCAGGGTTTGTGACTGCAATGTTCAGCTCAAACTGGTCTCCACTCTCTTCCTCCTCCAACTGTTAAAGTCCATCAGCATTCAGTTAGAATTAAGAATCTATATAAATAATACATTAATGCAACTGAAGGCACATGAAGGGTCTTGTTTCAATACCTCCTCCATGGTCTTGGTGACAATGCTGGGTTTGAGTATGGAATTAGGGACATGTGTGGTGTTGCAAGCCGATGCGTTCGGGCCAATAATCTCTCTCCTGCCTTGACTAGTGGTGTTGGTGAGCGTCAGCTCGACAGTGGCCTCTGGAGTTTAAATAGAACAGATAAAGCACAGTGGTCTAATGTATTTGAGTAATAGTACTTCACTATATTTTAGTATAGTAGTATTTTGGGGAATCTGTAGTTTACTTTGAGTTCTTTTAAAACCAAGTGCTGTACTTTTTACTCAATAACAATTACAAGGAAAAAATAATACTTTTTACTCTATTACAATTTCATGTAAACTTAAAATGACATATTTGTCATTGTGACTCAAATCTTTCCTGAGTAATTTAAAAATATCCTAATGTGATCATGCACACATATTATAAACTATACCATTTAGACATACTTTGAGCTCTTGTTTTATTATAATTACACAAAAAAAAGACAATATTCAAATGTCTGTAAAAATCATCTGATAATTTTAGCTGTAAATACTCAGATAACAGGTTTCATATTGTTTTCAGTTTAACATCTGATGTGTCCTAGTTTCTTACATAGTTAGAACAATAAGAAAATTGTTAAAAAAAAAGTTTTTGCATCAAAAATACTAAAATGTGAAACTGCTGTCTCTTGTTTTCAAAAGCCAATTAAAAAAGCTTTTAAAAAAAAGTGTTTAATGATACTTTTGTACTTTCTCCTATTTTAGGTTAGGTACGTAATACTTTTAATTGAGTTATGTTTTGATTGTTTGTTTTGACATTAACTGTACTTTAACTTAAGTACAATTTCTCAGTACTTTTTGCACCTCAGATAAAGCTTTTGTGCATGATGTTTCACTCTGTCATGCTATTTTAAAGACAAAGAGAGAATTCATTATGTTTTTCAACATGCAGTTCACTTTCCATCTGGCCTGCATGTGAAATCGAGTGTCATTAAGTATGTATTGCTCATTTTGAGTAATGGTGCAGCAATGGAGTGGTGAGAAATACCAGTGAACAGATCCAGCTCTTCATCAGAGTGAAGGCCATTAGTGGCGTGATGGACATCGGTCCTGATGTAAGAGCCCTCCTCGCTGAAGATATCGCCCTCATCAGGAGGTGATGTCGGTGTGATCGGTTTACTCTGCCAAAAGAGATGAACACAATGCCAACACAACAGCTGATAACCATGTCATAATTGCAGTTCGTGCAGCTCAGACTAACCGCTGCAAACACCGACTAAGCTATCAGCTAGCTTCTGTCAAATGACATTTAATTAATCCCCCACATATCAATTCATCAGATAATGAAAAATGGTTATTCATTCTGAAACAGGTGTCTCACTCTCGCGCCGGTGAATATGTCCTCGCCTTCATCATCATACTCGTCGCTGTCCAGCACTCGAGTGTCTAACTCAGCCTCCTGATCTTCATTATCAGGGAAAGGAGGAGGATTCCGCCCGCAACTGCCTGACATCGCTTGTGCCGACCAAATAAAATATATGTAGCAAACAATAAAAGTCTTGAGGTTGGCCTAATTTCTTCCTGGCTGTATGTTACAGGTAAACAGGGATTGAATTTCACTGCTAGGTAACCTCAGCCTCAACCGGACGGCTCTGCGCTCTCAGGCTCAGAAAAAGCGCTGGAGCGACGCTGCCACCTCATGGTCTGGAGCGAATACTACAGGCTACAGCTAACGTTACTTCAACGACTACACCCACAAGCAGCACGCACGCACAATGATACCGTACAATATGCATTCAGGAGACGTCACGTTGACATGACATTTAAGGAATATATTTTATGAGTACAGCTACATAAATACACTTTTACTCAGTTCGTTCAACGGTTCTTGCCTCATTATGACTCGAGAACTGCTCGGAACAATTTTATGAACCAGTTCAATTAAAGGATTAGTTCACTTTCAAATAAAATTTTCCTGATAATTTACTAACCCCCATGTCATCCAAGATGTTCATGTCTTTCTTCAGTCGAAAAGAAATTAAGGTTTTTGATGAAAACATTCCAGGATTATTCTCCTTATAGTGGACTTCAACGGCCTCCAAATCGTTGGTCAAAATTACAGTTTCGGTGCAACTTCAAAGGGCTTTAAACAATACCAGACGAGGAATAAGGGTCTTATCTAGCTAAACGATCTGTCATTTTCGAAAAAATATATAAATGTATATGCTTTACAAACACAAATGATCGCCTTGTACGTGCTTACGCTTTCCGTATTCTTCAAAAAGCTTACGCCATATGTCCTACGCCTTCCCTATTCTACTTACGGAAAAAAAAATAAACTGGCGCTGCGTTCGTTCCGTAAGTTGAATAGGGAAGGCGTAGGACATACGGCGTAAGCTTTTTGAAGAATACGGAAAGCCTTAAAGGGTTAGTTCACCCAAAAATGAAAATTCTGTCATTTATTACCTGCCCTCATGCCGTTTTACACCCGTAAGACCTTCGTTAATCTTCGGAACACAAATTAAGATATTTTAGTTGAAATCCGATGGCTCAGTGAGGCCTGCATAGGGAGCAATGACATTCTCTCTCAAGATCCATAAAGGTACTAAAAACATATTTAAATCAGTTCATGTGAGTACAGTAGTTCAATATGAATATTATAAAGCAACGAGAATAATTTTGGTGCGCCAAAAAAACAAAATAACGACTTATTTAGTGATGGACGATTTCAAAACACTGCTTCAGGAAGCTTCAGAGCATAATGAATCAGTGTGTCGAATCATGATTCAGATTGCGTGTCAAACTGCCAACGGCTGAAATCATGCGACTTTGGCGCACCGAACAGCAGATTCGATACTCTTGATTCATTGTGCTCTGATGCTTCCTGAAGCAGTGTTTTGAAATCGGCCATCACTAAATAAGTCGTTATTTTGTTTTTTTTTGGCGCACCAAAAATATTCTCGTCGCTTTATAATATTAATATTAAACCACTGTACTCACATGAACTGATTTAAATATGTTTTTAGTACCTTTATGGATCTTGAGAGAGGAAATGGCATTGCTCCCTATGCAGGCCTCACGGAGCCATCGGATTTCAACTAAAATATCTTAATTTGTGTTCCGAAGATTAACGAAGGTCTTACGGATGTGGATCGGCATGAGGGCAAGTAGTAAATGTTCGAATTTTCATTTTTGGGTGAACTAACCCTTTAATTTCTTTTCGACTGACGAAAGAAAGACATGAACATCTCGGATGACATGGGGGTGAGTAAATTATCAGGAAAATTTTATTTGAAAGTGGACTAATCCTTTAACCATTCGACTCAAAACGGTCATAAAGAAAAACACAACCCCACATCATATTTGCAAGTGTTCTGTTTAATAAAATAAATTAATCATTTTAATCTCATGTTTCAAGATTATAGTTGATTGAAAACAGTTTAACTGTACAGTAATTACTGGCTCATGATCTTCAAACATGTACATATACAAAAATAGTTATATTTCTTATACATTTCTATGAAAGTCTAAAGATCTTTGCATCCGTCCGGTTATTGTTTCTGCTGATGTCAGAATTGGATAATTCTAAACTCAGTGAGAAGAGCGACGATGAGGAAGACAATGTAGAAGATCAGTAGAAAAATGCCATAGACTCGGTTCAGATGGAAACACTGAAGAGGAACCGCTATGAAGGAGAAGACCAGAGACAGACCCAGCGCTCCTGAGAGAACCCAGCACAGCACCCCCTCTGGTTCTAGCTGACCATACAACAGAACACAGCACACAGATCAGACTCCATCACACATCTAAACTAATATTCAGCTGACTAAAAGCTTGCAACATTCTCAGATGATTGTACAGTATATAGCATCCAGTTACATGTATATGATCTTTTCTAGGGAAGCTGAGACATTGTGTATAGAGAATGAGACTTACTGTCACAACGTTATTATTCTGAAACATTTGCAGCAGGCAGCCCAGACCCACACCAAACAGCATATCTTTATGCAGTGTTAAAGGCATACAAAGAGCTTTCTGTGGTGATGTTTTAGGGTAAAATATATCAGGATATTTACAATACTGTCAACAAATAGTATGATTAAAGCTATTGATATAGTTTTTAAAGCACATACACAAAAATAATAACATATGGTCTTTTAAAGAATGTAAGGATACTAAAGATAATGCCCCCAAAACAGGCTGAGATGGCCATACGTGGGTATCCCCTACGGGCTATAGTAATGTCTGCAAAGCAATCTGTGAAAACAATGCAAACAAAATAAATAAACCATACAATCTAGTAGATGCAAATCTCTTTTGCTTTCACTTCAGGTCCTAGAACTGGCTATAAGCAAAAATATTAAAATAATGTGTGTATTTTTTATGTTGCTGAGTGTGTGTATACCTCCAATGCTGTTGCCCCAGGCTAACAAGGTGAGTCCCAGTACAGTGTTGCTGAGCCTGAGAACAACCCCCAGCAGGTGCAGCACACTGACAATCTCAGACGCCACAGTGCTGATCCACAGCGCACTGACCACAAAACCTAGCAGTGAATAAAGCTACACACACAGAGCAATAGAACAAATATGAATAAAGAATACATTGCAGTTCAAAAGTTTGGGGTAAGTAAGGTTTTTTTCCTTTTCTTTTGGTTCATTAAACCAACTGATCAAAACTAACAGCAAGACATTTATAATTTGACAAGATTTCAATTTTAAAAATGGTACATTTCAAATAACTTTCGGTAACACTTTATTTTAGGGACTTTTAACTAGTTGCTTATTAGCATGTTTATTACTAGGAAATTGGCTATTTATTAGTACTTGTAAAGCACATATTAATGCCTTATTCTGCATGACCTTATTCTACATTAATAATCCTACCCAATACCTGAACTTAACAACTACCTTACTAACTGTTAATAAGCAGTAAATTAGGAGTTCACGGAGGGAAAAGTCATAGTTAATAGTTTGTATGTGTTCCCTATACTAAAGTGTTCCCAAACTTTCTATTTAACAAACTCATAAAATAAAAATTATGCAGCACAACTGTTTTCAACATTAATAAGAAGTTTCTTGAGCAACAAATCAGCATATTAGAATGATTTTTGGAAGGATTGCGTGACACTGAAAACTGAGTAATGATGCTGAAAATTCAGCTTTGCCATCACAGGAAATTACATTTTAAATTACAATTGTTATTATTAAATTATCATTATTATTAAATTACATTTTAAAATATATTAAAACAGAAAAGTTCATTTAAATTAATAATATTTCACAATATTAGCTTTTACTGTATTTTTGATCAAATAAATGAATCCTAATAGTGAAGTTTTTAAAAACTTAAAATAATAATTGACCCCAAACTTTTTATCAGTAGTGTATATTACTGCAAATATTATGTATATGAGCTATGAAGCTTTACATTGGCAGGCTATTTAAACCAAAATAAAAAAGCAGACAGAACTGAAGATTCATACAAAGTGATATCTCGGAGGATGATTATTTGTGGTAGTGAAGAAGACAATGGCCGAGAGGAAGACTCCAATGCAGACTGTAAGCACCCACACTGGAAATTCTCCTTCAATGAGGTATAAGCCATCTTGAATGAAAAAGAAAGAAGGTCTGTTTTAATCACATGCACTTTACAGAACGTAACTATCTGCATCAACAGCATTTATCTTTTCACATACGAGAGGAATTTCAGTTCCTCTGACAGTTCTAATGACTGCAGCACGTGTAATGCTGATGTGTAATGCTAATGCTGGTGACATAACAGTACCTTACATGTGCACATAACATAAGAAATTGCTGTTAAATAGTTTTGGTCTTATGATTAAAAAAACAACAACAACAACAAAATAAGCCGACTCACACTTTCCAGACTGGAATGTGAGCACACACACCAGAGGCCCAGTGATTATGTGCAGACAGTTAAGGGGGCGTTTCCAGTTGTGATCCTCCTTATCTGTGTCCACCACAGGAACTGTCAACAATAAAAGCACTTCTACAGGCACCTAACACAGTCAGACAGACAGGAAAAAAGGACCTTCACCTTAAAGTCGGCATGAAAAAGGAAGTTGCGATACTCTTTTCTTCCCTACTGTGACGCATCCGAGTGAAACGACTTCTCGAACAAGAAAAAAAATGTAGGGCAGGACTTGTCCATTTTGTCCATTGGGAATTAATTGGACAGTTGTGGTTGGCTATTGCTGTGATCTCATGTGAGTGGCATTGTCCCGCCCTTGCTCTTATAAACATGTCATCAGAGAAGAGATGTTGTTGCAAGAGGGAGGGGAAGTTATTTTTAATTAAAGATTACAAGGGCACATGGGTTAAAAAAATATGTACATTTTGATTTCATGGTGACTTTGATGGTAAGAATAATATATGCATGCATATAAAATTTCTACCATCCACCAATTCCCTAAAAGGTTACTAGAAGAACCTCCACTCATTTAGAACCAGGAAGTGATCATGAAACGTTCACATTTTCACCTTGATCACTTTGAGGACTTTGCCACTCCAGTGCCGTCTCCTCCATGTCCGGCTGTCCACTGGGTTAATAGCATTAAGGAAGATCTGAGCAGTAGATTGATTGTAAGGCAGCAAAGGCTCATACTCTTCTCCATCTGAAACATACATGCAAGAATTTCACACATACACACACACACACACAAACCAATAGTCTAAATTATGAAAGAAACTGGATAAAGAGTGGCATTTCAAAGCCAATCAAGCACACAAACTTAAAATTTAAAGACTGAGCAGAGAGCAACACTTTCACACCATACAGAACTTCCTCAAATATGCTAAATGGTCTTAGAGAATTTGGGTTTTTTTCTGTTACCTAAGCAGATGGCAACACATACTTGCAAAACTCCCATATTTATGAAAGTCTGTAGAGTTCAAATCAACCACACACATACATAACCCACTGAAACTCCAGTTATTGAATTAGCCTACATAGTTGTAAGTTGAGAGGAAGTGACCCACCGTGTGCTTGTATGCTGCCACTCTGAGTTTCTCTATATGAATCAGACGGGAGAATCTCTCCTACAAGTCAAGAATAGCACTCATTAATCACTGCCCAGTGATCGCAATAATGCTTTGAGTATGCATTGTTGTGAGCAGTATATCTGAATGTGTGAATAGTGCAAAATAAAATGTATTTTCAAAATTTCAGACACTTTAGTAGCTCATAATTTGAGGATGGGAAAAAGTAAGTACTCAAATAAGCAAGGCTCGATTTAAAAAAAATTAGTTATGTGACTTTTTAACGTAACTTTTAAACACATTTTAACATTTTTAACTTAAAAAGGAAATTATCACTTCGCATTCAGAAATTGTAATGAGATTTTAAGATGATAAAAAGTGTGTGATGTGTGTTTTGCAAATAATAGTGCTGACAAAGACTGCAGTCTCCTCACCCTGTTCTCTGCCTGAGCTCTGAGCCGATCCATTTAGCTGATGCTTCTGACGATTGTAAACATATGCACTCACAATCACAATCAAAACATATACAATATACAGCCCCAGATAACCTGTGGAGAAGAGGAAGAAATGGAGCAGGAGAGAGAAATATGTTAGACAAGTCATCTATTTCTTACAAACAAACTAAAATATTAATCTTTGAACTGGTGTTCCCATATATTCTACATGAATGTGAAACATTCAGAATGAATGTGTACATTTTTTGGAAAAGGATTAACGGTTAACAGACCCAGGGCTTCTCCCAAGGAAATGTGGCCTTTGTATAGGATATTGAAGGTCCAAAACACAGCCGCCATGTAGAAAATGACATCACGAAGGAATGGACGGGACGCCACAGTGAAAGGTTTAACCAGAGCAATGCTTCCAGCTACCACTGTTGTAACAAAGATTCCCGCCCCTAGAAGAAAAAAAAAAATACAGTATGTCACAATAAAGTAGGAAAAAATCCCAATATACCACAATATCCC
>RJVU01042553.1:4477717-4501233 GCA_003731715.1 Anabarilius grahami
TGTCTACTAAATGAAAGGTCAGGCCGGCTGGACGGATACAGTTTCTCCTGAGGATGACTAGTATATTTTTGGCACATGTCGTGTATTTAATGCAATTGCTGCACTGCAGTGGTGTCTAAAATATGTTGCTTATAGATGGAATTAAGTCAACAGAACACTATAAGAAATATATTTTAATTATTAGTTGTATTGAAGTACATTTCACAAGAAAATATCATTTCAATGTTTCTACTTAAGAATTACAAGTTTAATTTAATGTGTTACTTGCCACTTCTTTGTAATTATTTGTAAAATTTACTAGCAATGTCTGAGTGAAAATTGTTGAATAAATCCTACAACAAGACAGAGCCATCTTATACACATTCTAAAATACTAGAGATATAGAAACATTTCACTGCTCCAAACACTTGACTCTTGTGATAAACAATTGGCTATTAACTCTTTGGAATGTGGTTCCGGTGTAAAAAAATTTTAATAATATTTCTCTTAATGGATGAACCATATTGCACGAAATTACCTGTCATTGATTCCTTAAATATTTAAATCTTGAATAACATTTGTACTTCAAAATTTGTCACATTATAATTTTAAGGCACAAAATACAGTCAATTTTTTTTATAACCAAAATAGTGTGCTTTGAAAAAAGGTTTATATTATTTAATTATGTTTTTTTTTTTTATTGCAAATGTGATCTCCTGTGGTGATTTATGCTTTTCAGACTGCAGTAACTAATTTAGGATATGAGTAAAGTAAATATGCAATAAAATAAGAATAACAGTCTTGAAAGCAAGGGTTATTTATGTGTGAGGCTGGGAGGGGTAATATTGGCTTTCAACAGCTTGAAGTCTCATTGGCCTGCACTGGACGCTAATTCCATAAAGAGTTAAAGGGTTTTGCTGAGCCAACACAGAATGCTATCAAAACCCTCTTTCAGTACAGAGGCCGCCCGCAGTTCCTCGTCTATCCTGTAACCCAGATTTTCTTAAAGGTGAGATGTTTCTGACCTGTTACACATGCTGTATAATTTTTGGATGTGATTTATGATGGCTGTATACATATTTACAAAACGAGACATTATAAAACAAGAAAGATTATATAGATGTGTTTTGTGAGAATTGAGCTACACTCTTAAAAATAAAGGTTCCAAATGGGAATTTTTGTTCCATTTTTGTTACTAGTGTGATACTGTAAATATTTCAATGATCTTAAAGAACCTCTTTCCAATATTTCCAATATAAAAAAACCTTATGTGCGATGGAAAGGTTCCTTGGATGTTCAAGGTTCTTCATAGAACCATAGATGCCAATAAACAACCTTTATTTTTAAAAGTGTAGGATGGGATTCAAAGCAAAGGAATCTGTTCAGTCATTTGTAAATTAAGTTTGCTTCCTTTCTTTCATTAAGTGGATTTTTAAGCATTTTTAAATATTTTAGGGTATGTATTTTCATTATTAAGCCTAAGCATCCTCTTGCATGTTTTGTTTCAAGCAGAGAACGTTGAGTCTTATTAGACATTTTTAACTAAAGTGAGGCATAGTCCTCCTGGAGGAACCTGGGGTTAGGTGCCATTCTCCAGAGCATAATGTCAATGGCTAATTGATGAGGCCTCTGTATATCATTTATTTAAATGTTTCAAACCATTGAATCTTACTTAAATGTAAGAAATGTTCTGAAATCTAGAAAAATATCTGATATAATGAAGATAACATAATACGGTAACATGGCGAGCTGAAGGAACACTATGTGCTAACATTTCAATAACCCTGAAATCCGAGGCCTCCGTCAATCCATCACCTGGCTCATCACTGCAGCTACAGTCCAGTTATAGATCTTATGGAATTCTGGATATATGTTTTTTTTTTTTTAGGAATTTTGAGAAAGAGACATTATATTACTCTAAGGATATTGAATGCTGTTACTGAAAGAGAGAGCAACAGTGAGAGAGATGAGAGCCTGTGTATGATTGAACTACTGCTGATACAGATTCTGATGAATGTCTTCAGCCCTTTGCTCTTGATACAACACGTTGGATAATTTTACACACAGAGATCAGCTTTCTGCTTCACTCTCATTTATGCCGCATGCAGCTAAATGCTAATGGGTGATACACAGCAGCATAGTCCTATTGACTCAACCCAGATTTATTTTCATTTATTTTATTTTTAATTTTTACACCAATTACACAAAAACATCTGTACGTTATGTTGCTATTTATAGCTGTAATAATAAAATCCATGAGGAGCTTAACAGTACTATGCGTAACAAAACGCGTTAATTAAATATATTCATCTAACTTAAAGATTGAGGCAACATATAGGTGATAAATGATATGTATAGCAGTATTATATATGGTCAGCTAATATTCCTTTTTTGTTGGTTTTTGGAGTAAATAATTTACACTTGAGTGAATAAATAAATGAATTGCTTCATTAACAGGCAAAACGGACACTTAATATTCTTTAATTTGATTGGTGGGATGTTCTCTGTGTTATGAATGAGAGTGTAAATGAGTGTGACTTGTTTATAGCTGTTAAAAGTGATGACTGTTGATAGTAATACTCAATGGCTGTAACTGAATAAGGGATGTATGTGATGAACGCAGCAGAGAAGAGCTTAGAGAGCAACACTGTTAAGGCTTTCGTTTAGTGCTGCAAAATTTAATGCTTTGAGATGAAATGGATATTTGATTTTAAACCAGCCTTTCATTTAGGCATAAATCCAAGTAACATATACTAGCTGGAGAGTAGTTCACTAAAAGAATGACATGTAAAACTGAATGGGTTTGTCATCTGCTCAATGTGTTCAACATAAAACAATGCTTTGAAAATTAGCCTTTAAGACAATCTCCCCCTGTTCTCTATATTTCAGAACAGAAGAGCACAACAAGCCTGCCACCATGTCTGAGTAAGTCTGTAAACACAGCTTCAACTGGAAATCTCGCAAGTCAATTACTAATACACATACAGTTCTAAATCTATAATGTGTTGAAATATGTTTTTTTTTCTCCCCTAAAATCCTAACAGAAAAAAGATGACCTCAAGCCGTCGGCATCATCTCAAGGTAAATTGGAGTCTGTTCAGTTTGTGTTCACTTTACAGGTGTTAAGTTGCATGTGTCATTTGTTCACTGTTTGTTCTAGAGTTTGATACTGGCAATAGCCAACGACCTGATGGAGGCTGAGGTAAAGCAGAAAGAAGAAGACAGAATTCACTATATGGAAGAGAAATGTCCTCCTCTGTCTATGCCTGGCTCTGTGCAAGAATTACAGGTACACATGCACAAAATGATTATTATACTCTGTATAATGAGTATACTGTATATAATTATTGATTATTATACTACGTATAATGATTATTTGACCCTGTTGTTAAATGTTCTCTCCAATGTGGTCAGGATCTGTGCAAAAAGCTTCATCAGCAGATTGATGTGGCGGATGAGGAGAGATATGACATGTCTGTTAAAGTGGCCAAAAGTGACAAAGAGGTTTTTAATCCATGGATTATTTTCTCTAATCCATATTGAGGGTTTGACTTTCAGCAAATGACACTGTGTGTTTTTGTAGATTGAGGATCTGAAGATAAAAGTTCAAGACCTGATAGGTAAATTCAAGAAACCTGCTCTGAAAAAAGTGCGTATGTCTGCTGATGCCATGCTGCAGGCCCTGCTGGGCTCCAAACACAAAGTGTCCATGGACCTGAGAGCCAACCTCAAACAGGTCAAGAAAGAGGTCAAGGAGGAGGTGAGCGCACATTACGGCAGTCAAGAAACTCATACCTGCCAAAGTAATTGTGTCAAATATAATTTTTAATCTTGTAATACTTATGTGAATTATTTTAGGATAAGGACGCAGTGGGAGATTGGCGTAAGAACATCGAGGACAAGGCTGGTATGGGCGGCAGGAAGAAGATGTTTGAATCCGATGCTTAAACAGGCAGCTATTTTACTTTTGGAGTTGATTTCTGATGGATTTTCTGCTGTCGTTGTTGCACATTTCACTGTCAAAAAAGTGCTTTTGCGTCCAAACTACACATCCAACAAGCCAACAGTAACTAAGCTAATCATAATATTCAGAATGTCATGTATTACATGAATGATACATGAGCTCACCTTAACAAATAAAAATGGGAAAAGAAACTCTGTCATCTGTCATTGTTTTTTTTTTTCAGCAGCCATTTTTACATCATAACTGAACTAATATCATCAACAATGGTGCTTATTGCTGAATGAATCCAGGCTGAGCAAGGTTTCCTCTTTTTCCTATATTTAGCAACAAGCAGCAAATGCTCTGAACTTTCTACTTCTCTCTTTGTCTGTATATTTTTGTTAAAAGGGGAGATATGTGGACGAAATTAAGTATGTGTGTATGTATTCTCTTTTTATATGATGAATCGTAGCAGTGATATTATGTGAAATGGTTACAGGATTCTAATTTCCCAGTGATGAAAAACAGAAGTGGAGCCTCTGAGATGTGACTGAGAGGCCCTGTGGGTAAGTGGGTAAGTTGGGGGTCTTACGATATAAAAAACCTTTGAAATCTAGAAAAATATCTGATATAATGAAGATAACATAATACGGTAACATGGCGAGCTGAAGGAACACTATGTGCTAACATTTCAATAACCCTGAAATCCGAGGCCTCCGTCAATCCATCGCCTGGCTCATCACTGCAGCTACAGTCCAGTTATAGATCTTATGGAATTCTGGACATATGTTTTTTTTTTAGGAATTTTGAGAAAGAGACATTATATTACTCTAAGGATATTGAAAGCTGTTACTGAAAGAGAGAGCAACAGTGAGAGAGATGAGAGCCTGTGTATGATTGAACTACTGCTGATACAGATTCTGATGAATGTCTTCAGCCCTTTGCTCTTGATGAAGTGACAGTGAAGTGACAGTGAAGTGACATGTGACATGTGGCCAAGTATGGTGACCCATACTCGGAATTTGTGCTCTGCATTTAACCCATCCAAGTGCACACACACCGTGAACACACACCCGGAGCAGTGGGCAGCCAATGCTGCGGCGCACGGGGAGCAGTTGCGGGTACGGTACCTTGCTCAAGGGTCTTACCTCAGTCGTGGTATTGAGGGTGGGGAGAGCGCTGGACATTCACTCCCCTCACGGACAATCCCTGCCGGACCTGAGACTCGAACCCATGACCTTTGGGTTACAAGTCCGATTCTCTATCCATTAGGCCACGACTGCCCCTATACAACGTTGTATAATTTTACACACAGAGATCAGCTTTCTGCTTCACTCTCAGTTATGCCGCATGCTCATTATGTTGTCTCCGCAATATCCGAAATGCTTGTGGGGACATTTTTGTTTTTTTTTGGGGGGGGGGTATATCAGAGCTCGAGTTGAAGCTGCTTCATCGAGCCCCTCCTCAGTGGACAGCAAGCCAAATTAGCTGTCAGTTTTTGCTCTGTATATAAATGCGTGAAAATTTCTACATATCTTTTGTAGGTAGTTTGGAGAGAATTAGCGAGCATTGTATTTTTGTTATCATGGGTCAGCGAGTTTCTCGTGCGAAGAAAGCGACAGGTAGCGAGTGTGTGTACAATTCACTGCAAACCACCGCCAACACGCCAAATCCTCATCAGCTTGATGAGAGGCGCGCTAGTATTGCTGAGGTAGATGGAGGAGGAAGGGAGGAGAGAGAGGAGGAGAGGACGAGGAAGAAAAGGAGGTTTTGGAGGAGGCTGTTCTGCTTCCATTTCTCTCGCCCAAGAGCTGGAAAGGGTGAGAAAGCTGGGGGTGAAAAAGTGGAGCAGAGCGAGAATCAGGAGCAAGAGGCTGAGGCGGGACCTTCTAGGAAGTCAACTGATGGTAAATCACATCACCTTTTTGTATATTGGAGCTCTGTACACCAAAAAATCACTTCATCAATACACCTTAGGAGAACTTTAGAACAATGAATAATAATAATAATAATAAAATATTCGCATAGTTTATAGCTTTAAACATCTTATTGTCTCTGTAATCTTTTGATATAGTATTGAAATCTTTCTGTTTTGGGTTTGTATCCCACCCAGACATTTTAATTTCCCCTTTACAATACTACTTTTGTATTGTGTTGAACTTTTTCAATTTATTCACACTTATTTTCAATATATTACTGTAGTTGTTTATGTGCACAATTAACCATTTAAAAAAATCACTGTCACCTTACTACTGTCACTAGGCTATATTGGAGAATATTTATTATGATTTAATCTTTTGATCAAATTCCTCTCTTTAGATCAGATTTCTCTAGAGCACATCACATGTACTGTAGAGGACTGTGATCATCAGGAGCCTCCTAGCAGCAGCCCTGATGCCCTCAAATCTTCTGAGGAGCAGAAGATGCAGGAGCTCCTTCAACCTCGTGTCCAAGACAGTCCAGTTATTCTGTCTGAAGGTGAGATTGAGTCCCCTCAAACAGAACAACAGGACGATGACGTGAGCATGAGCATCGAGGGTGAGTTTGTCATACACATTTTCGTTTTTATGGCTACTTCACACAAATATAATTTTTTTTAGAGCTACATATATATGCATAAAGGAAATAGAATGTTTTAGGTGATCTAAAGGTATTTAAGTTTAGCTTTTTTTTTTTTTTTTTTTACAATATTTAATCACCTTTGTTTCCATTTCTCTTAAATAGTCCTGCAGTGTGACAAATTAAAAGCTTAGTTCACCCAAAAATGAAATTTCTGTCATCACTCACCCTTGTGTCGTTCCAAACCCGTAAGACCGTCTGCATGATATTTTGGGTTTCGCGTAGCTCAATTGGCAGGGCATTGCAATAACAATATGCGATCGTGGGTTCGATCCCAGGACATGAGGGTGAGTATTTAATGACAGAAATTTCATTTTTGGGTGTACTAACCCTTTAATTTTTTGAAGTACAAATATTCCATAGAGTCACCATTGAAACTACTTGTATAATAATTATATTGTTTAGACTGAGAATAGTAACACTGCAGACTTTTCTGCAACTGTTTTAAATTGTATCTCAACTACAGTTATATCTCTTCTATCTGCTCAAAGTACGACATCTGCAATAAACTGGGAAAAGGAGTAGTTCGTTCCATTGACAGCCTTCCAGTATGTTTATATTCATAAATATGCATGTGTGTGTATTAAAATGATTTGGAGAAACCCAAAATAATATAAGATATACAGTACATAGTCCTATGTTTTGTCTAATATACATGATTTAGAAAACTTGAAGTGTTTAAACTATCAGAATAATCAATGCTTTACATGGTTTTAAATTCATGACTGGATCTTACATTCTCAGAACTCTACAGAAGGCCTACATGTCTGTTGAATATAAATGACTTTAGTAATTGTTTTGTTGATCGGGTTGCTCTGAAACTTGCTCGAAAACTGGAAACCATGGAATATATCAACATTGTAAGCTGCGCTTTCTGTTATCTGCTCTCAGTCTCTTTTTTCAATTGTATATAAATGTTAATCATAGACTTCAAATAATTTTTCACTAGGAAAACATTGACAACCATTTGTCCAAGACACCACCTCCATCTAACCATCATGAATAATTGTCTTTCTTCTAGCCTGATCATCCCAAACCCGTTCCCCTGGAAATCGGACTTACAGTCCTTGCTAATAAGGGCCCCAGCAAACCCCACATAATTAAACTGCTAGACTGGCAGGACCTCCCCAAACATTATATCATGGTCCTGCAGCGGCCCACACACTGCGTCAATCTCTTTGACTTTTTGCAAAGCTGTGGGGGCATCTTCAATGAAGAGATTGCACGCCATGTGATGCGGCAGGTGGTTGAGGCTGCAAACAGCTGCTGCAGCTGAGGTGTTTTCCACAGTAATAGCATACATCCTTGGATGCTACTCCTTCAGTCATTTTGCAATGACTGGAGCTCTTAGCCAGGAGGTTGTGTCATCAGATGGTAACCAACTATCATTGAGTGTTTCGACCCTTAACCATAACACTCTCCTGTTGGCGGCTCAGCAGTGGTGGCCAGCCACTACTCACTCCCTCCTGGCTGCCAGCTCACCTCCTCCCTCCTATTCCAAATCCAACAGGAGGCTCTCTCTGCTGCCTCCCTGGGTCTTCGCACCGCCTATTTTCTGTCTGATCCTCTCAGTCCAACAGCTGTCAGCAGTTTCCAGACTGATTGAGCTGGAAACCCCCTGCATCCCACCTCAACAGGGTACAGCCATGTCTGCCAGCCTTTCTCTCAGCAGTTTTGCACCAGCTCCCTGTCACGTTCAGATTTCCTTTCAAATGCCTCTTCACACCCCTCTTCCTATGGTACAGTAAGCTCAACCAGGATGATCTTCTTTCCTGTGTGAGAGAAAAGGACTGCATCTGGTCTCAAGGTAGTGTGGACGAAGTCAGGAAACTGAAGTCTTTTCTTTAGGTCAACCCTAAGCTCCCATGCTTGCGCAGACTGCAAAATGCTTGCACTGATCTTACTGGACCCTGATAGCATTGAACCCTCCTTTACAAAAGCTATTGCAAGGGGCGCCTTGATCTTATTTTGACATTTCCTGGTTCTCTCCTGCTCCAAAATATCAGCAAGGACTGTTAGGACTTTGTCATGGCGCCATCTGTATCTGCCCTGAGCAAGCGCTGTGCTGCAACCTGTCAAGACATGGGGCATTGTTCCTTTCTGCCCACAGAGCTTGCACAGTGAGTCATCTCTCAGCCCCTATCTGTGAAGGTTCACAGGGGAAGGAAGGGTGTCATAGACGGCCCTCAGTAAAAAGGATATTCGGTATGGCTCAAGCCTCCAGAGATCATGCCATGACACTTTCCGCTTGGGGAGATCCCACCGAGTCCAGGCACCCTGGGATCCAAGTTCCATTGCCTTTGCCCTTCTTCGCTCTTCCTCTAAATCCCTTACTTCTGCCTGGATCATGGCTCTTCTTTCCACCGAGTTGGCTTTGCCCCAAGTATGAAAGTGGGACATACCTAGGCCTTGCCGTCCTACACAGGACGATGTCTTTGAGCTTTAGCAAGTGGCATCTCACTTTCGTCCTGACCTTGTTCTTATTCCTGCTTCACTGATTTTCCTGTCTCTGGATTCTCTGAAGGTCATGGCCACCCTACATTTGGCTACTTGAAACTCCTCCACCAAGGAAGAGAGGGGTAGCTGAAGTTGCCCTGATCTGATGTATAGCCCAACTGATGTAAAACTAGGTGGAATTCCAAGCCACATTCTGAGGTGTGTGTTGTGCACAATGCAGTACTGCTGGCGAGCTCTTGTAGCGTCTGGCGCCAGGGCTCGAGGCAGCAGTATTTGCGTCTTGTGGTATTGCTGCCTAGGGATGTGTAAATAGTTTTTGCACATAGTTTGTTTGCCACTTTTTTTCTTTGATTATTTTGCTCCCATATCATGCACACCCCAGTGCCCAAGACCTCCCCACTGCATTTCCATCTTGCTCCTGCTCCAGTCCCAGTGCTCCCCAGAGGGTCCTGTCATGGTTCACCAGGTCCTAGAGCTCACAGACACCCCTGAGGGTCCCAGAGCTTCTTGTCTTGGCGACTCCAGTTGGTCAGTTGACAGGGTCCTAGAGGTCCCTGAATGCTCCAGAGGTACCTGTTGCTGCTGCCCCGCTCCCTCCACAGAAATCCACAGATGTTCCACAAACCTCACGCTCACTGCTGGGTTTCTGTCGTGACCCAGAGCTGCTCAGTTCCAGAGCAGTAGTTTGTCGTAGATGCCCCAGAGTTTCCTGTTCCTGCTCCTGCCCCAGAATGACTATAAGAACTCCAGAAGGAAACATCACCACACATTAAAAAATAAACTGTGGCATTACATGCTTTGTTTGTTTCATATTTCAGTGAAATACCTCTGATAGAACATGATAGATCTGTATAAAAGCAAGCTTTATTTACAGATAGTTACACAATAATGCACAATATTATTAATCATTATTAATTTGCCCTGCTTATGTCAATAATAATAGTAGCCAATAACAATTTAAAATAGTATGATTCTCTAAATGATGTGCACATAGGCACAGACAGTTCTTTTTTTATTTTTATATGATATCTTTTTATTACTTGACTTTCATTACTGGTGTTCAACGACAAAATCATTCTACAACTGGTAAGCATTGCAGACAAATACCATAGCACTTCAATTTTCTTACTGCATGTCTGAAATAACCCAATATGTAAAGATGGTTTTCACAGGAGAAGAAAGTTTACATGCCTGAAGAATGAGACAAGAGTTAGATGAAGTACAACTTCTTATTAAAATCAAATTGTAGAGCATTCAGTTTTTGCTGCAAGAAAAACATACATTACAATCTTTTCAATACCAATTTCAGATGACATTTAATATGAATGAAGTAAAGAGCATTATCATTTGACACTAGAGGGAGCTGCTCACTGTAATTGTTTTTATGATTAACTTGTATGTGATGCTATAAATGTAATATGTTGAATATAAATAAATATATATATATATATTTTTTTTTTTTATTATTATTATTTTTTTTAAAGTGATACATAGGGTTTACAGTTATTTAGGTTCTTTTTGAATTATTGAAAAAACTAGTTTAACAGACATTTTGTCAGATAACAATGTGGACATAACACTTTTTAAAACCTGGGAAATGATGTGCATATACATTGTTACTGCTTAAAAAATACACATTGGTCCACATAAATAACATTTCATTTATCAAATTTAACATTGAAATCTTACTAATGAATCTAAGTTAGTAAATACATTCCAAATATATGCAAATACATATTTGGTCAGTAGTGCAAGTTTTTTATTCACATATTCTTTCACAATCAGTATGTTGTGCAGTAGTGGAAAAATGGGCATGTTCAGATCTCAGATCTCTTTTAGATTTCTATTAGGGTTTGTGATTACATGATCAGCTCTTTTGGTCCAGGTATCATTCGTTCATTTGTTTTTGCTTTCACATAGGAAAACGAAAAAACGAAATTATGACTTGATTTTTGGTTTTCCCGTTCTTGCACGGAAATAATAAAAAAAACCACTTGATATTCCGATTGGGTCCTGTGGGTGGTGCTAAATCTGATTGGTCATTGTTTTTCAAAATAAGAGTTTTCCCAACACTATTTTTTAGCCTGTAAAATGAATAGTCTATATATGCATGCTATTTGTCACCCAATTATTTGGCTTCACTGACTGAAAAAATCTATTGAAATAGCCTAAATGTAAACATGTTCACGCATTGACAGTTGTCATCATACAAATTTAAATAATACATTTATTCTTTGTTTTAGATGTTTTTATTAACTTAAATTCTTATGAATAATATATTTTTTTATAATGTCTATTTGTTATTTAAGGTCTGTATGCACATACAGGATTTAGGAGGCAGGACTTAGGGGGCTGGGGGCTTGAGTTTATGTTGGGGCCCTACTTACGCTACAAACATCATAGATGTATGATGTATGGAGTAGCACAAATTACACAAAAATTTAAATATGCTTTGAGGTTACTAGAACAAGTAATATGCAACATGCCTTTAGTCAAAGTATAGCGGTAGGCTAATATTACATCGTCATTATAATACAATATAATGCAGGATGTGCTCACTCGGTTGAGAGAAGATCAAAACCAAGAGAAAGAGAAAACTGTATTTTTAAATTCATTGTTATAGCTATCTGTCCTCTTATGTCAGATTCTTAAATTTAGTCAACAAATTCAATCAGAATGCAAAGACACGGTGTATGGCTATTATGACCAAATAAAAGGAAGTCGGTATCAATAAAATAAATTTTTGGATAGACACAGGCTGTTTAGACATGGCATGTGGATTTACACAGCAAATTATAATTGCATAAATGATGTTAAGAGATTAGTTTTTAATGTTAAAAATTTAATGTAGAAATATGAAATGATTGAAAAAAATTAAACTTCTACTTTTTAACTATGAAACACCGCCAGTAGGTGGCGGTAAGCCTCTAACTTAATGAGAGAGTTAAATCCTTTATTCAAACGAGTCGTTCAAAAATCCTATTTCGTTTAACCTAGCAAACGACTCTCCTACTTGAATCATTTACTCGTCTGATTCTGTCAAAAATGCAGATATTTTGAGGATCAAAACGCGGTTTTGCTGTTTGTTCTGTTTTCTTGGACGGAGCAAAAACAATGTAGCCTATCTATAAAAGTTACTCAGTAACTTTATTGAACTGTTTGTATAAATGTCACATTTGCGATTGTGCAGATGTTCCTAAAAACAGCACTCTTGCTGGTGTGATAACGCGCATATCATAGGCTCGTGTTATAGCTAAATAAATAAAACGGGAACTCGTTAGGCCTAAATGTTTTTTTTTTCTTTCTTTTTATTTTTCATTTTGATGTATGCCTATTCCTATTGTGATGGCAGTGGAGAGAGCGCTGATATGATATATGATAATTTTGTGAACAAATTTATAGAAATGATCATTCTCTGTAAAGCAATGAGACGTGAACATATGAGAATTTATCAAGATTTTTCTAACTGCGTTCTCTTTTGGACTAAGCCTAATTGCGGTTTAAAGTAGCCGATCGCAATGGAGTTGATGCGGATCAGCACGCGTTATTCTTTGAGAAATAAAGATAAATATCAGGTTGCGCCGTTTGATTATAGAAACTGTAAGCGCTCTAAGCGGTAAGCGCTCAATGGTATAGTGTAAGCGCTCAAGTCACTACTTTGGGCTGATTTTAGCCCTCGCTCGCACATGGCCAGACAGTGGAAATACGGCTAATAATTCCTGGCATACAAGGTAGCCTCATTGATCTGAACTTATACATCATTGTTTTGACTATAATAAATAAGCACATGAAACATAGTAGCCTATACTGTTTATCACAGATTACTTTAGGCCAAATTTACCAAGGACATTTGTTTGGAAACCATTTAAAAATGCATTCACATAAAGCAGGGATGGACAACTCCGGTCCTGGAGGGCCAGTGTCCAGCAGAGTTTAGCTCCAACCCTAATCAAACACACCTGAACCAGCTAATCAAGGTCTTTAGGATTAGTAGAAAGTTATAGGCAAGTGAGTTTTTATCAGGGATGGAGATAAACTCTGCAGGACACTGGCCCTCCAGGACCGGAGTTGTCCATCCCTGACATAAAGTAACACCTGTTTGGGTCAAAAGTTAGAGATTTTTTCTGTCACTTTGGAAAAAAAGAGAGACTCTGAGAAATTGTTTGCGTAGTAGGCGTGAAAAAAGCAGGGTAATATTTGAAACATAGCCTATTAAAAATAATAAAATGATCTAAGTAAAGGAGTGCCATGTCTTTTTGGTACATGATAAAGTATCTGCATTCAGGAAAAAGATGGACCTGTGTTGGGCTCGCGTGGAACAGGGCTCAGTGGAAAAGTTTCCAACCTTGGAGAATGTTTTGGAGATAGCAGGACTGGCCGGTGCCACTGCGCATTTGAAGGGGTTGCGCGAGCAGTTTCGGGATTATTTTGGAGAGGACACCATGGCGAATCAATGGGTTCCATTCAGTTTCCCTAGCAGAGCTCCGTGATGGATTAAGCATCCAAGAGGAGGAGGCCCTACTTGACCTGAGCTCTAATATGGAGTTGCAACAGAAGATGCGTGAAGTGTCGCTTGCACACTTTTGGCTGTCTGTGGAGATTGTTCCCGTCCCTCTCCATAAGGGCTATAAAGTAATTATCCCATTCACGTCCGCTTACTTGTGTGAGTGCGGGTTTTCTGTCTTGACCCTGATAAAAAGCAAGTACCGGTCGAGGCTGCAGGTGGAGGGCGACCTGCGCTTGTTCCTGTCATCACTACAGCCCCGCATCCACCGTCTGTGTGCAGCGAAGACGCAGACTCATTTCCATAAGGTAGAGAATAACATTAACATGTTCTCCGTTCAGTTTTGTTTAAAGTGATGGATATGAGTTACATTTCATTTTTGTTTGTTTTTTCTTCAGAAACACGCACAAATAAGCATTGACCTACATACAAATTAACCATCAACCATATTATTGATTTTTATTAAAATGAGAGAGATCGTATTAGGACTTCAAAATACACTTTTTCAAACCCTTTATGTGTAACAGGTATACAAAGTATACGACTAAATATTGTTATAATTCACACAAAATTGTTCTCTTATACGTTTTATGATACCAGGATTAGTCGTCCTGACAAAATGTTTGAAACTCCACCTCAATGTTTTGGGAGAGGAAGGGCATTCTTTAATGCAGAAATTGACCAGGTACATGCATCTGATTCAGCTACTGGTACCTCAGTGGGCCCAACTGCTTGTTCCACCCCTTTTGCACGCTCAAATGCTGATCATGGTTTTACTCCAGAGTCCTTAGGCGTTTTTATTTCTGATTTAGCTCATAAAATTGGCGAGAGCATTTAGGCCAGTCTCAATTTAACACAACAACCCAGCCAAATGCAGTCTAAGTCAAATGTGCAGCATTCAGAAGATGACTGTGTTGATACGTCAAAATTGAAAGTGATTGTACAACATGATGTGACACCTCCACCATTCTTTAGAGGTGATCAAAGTGATTCATTTACTGTGCACGAATGGGAGGACATGATGTACAGTTATTTGAACAGTAAGAAATGCACTGATGAAACTGCTTCTGATCTCATTTTAAGCAGATTGGCCGGAAAAGCAAGGGATGTGGTCAAAGTGTCCTTGCGTAGCTTTCCAGGGCAGACTACTGCAGTGCTCCCCGCCACAGTGTTTGATATACTGAAGCGTAATTTCAGCGAGTTAACTTACTCGAACATGCCTACGGCTGACTTCTACAACACTCTCCCTAAGGTGGACGAGAGTCCAATGGACTACTGGATACGGCTGAATAAGGCGATCGATGTGGCTGATGAGTGTTTACGTAGACGCAACAAGTGTGTTGAGGACCCTGCAGCTGAAGCTGTTATGATGTTTGTCTCTCACTGTCCAGATCCTGGCCTTGCTTTGTCCTTTCAGTTCAAGCCTGCTGAACAGTGGAGTGCTGCTGAGGTTCAAGAGCGACTGAATTGTCACCACAGGAACCTGAAAAAAACTTCTGCTAGAACCCAACGTTACTCACCAGTGTTCGCCTGCCATCAGGTCACTGTGACTGTCCTTGACGATCCTGTATTGAGTTCTCCCAAACAGCCTGAACCCTCCTCAGGTCCGTCACCATGTTCGAATGGTCAGCTCAACCCTAATGCTGTCCCTTTTACGCCTAACGATAGTATGCAACAGTTAGTCGGCATGATGGATAAAGTTCTGTCTCTCTGCACTGCCTCACTGTCCTCGTCCAATCCTGGATGTCAAGTCACAAAATCAGACCCCAAGCCTAGTGTGAGCCCAATATGTAAAGTATGTCGATCTAAAGAGCACACTACACATACTCATTGCATGCGGCAGAGGCTTTGCCGTAACTGCTTCAAGCCTGGACACTTAAAGAGTGATTGTCCAAAGACGGCAAGCTTTAAGCCGCATTCTTCTGCCACTCAGTTAAACTAAATAGCCCATGTGTGGAAGGGGGTAGCATGGGCAGTGACGTACTTCCCCTAAAAGATGAGTCGGACCCACATGAGATTTTTGTAAATAGTTGCAAGTTGCAGCCACCTGATAAAACGGTGCTGTATGTGGGATCTCAGAGAATCGATGGAGCTAGTGAACTGTTTTATGCTCCTGTGACTGTCAGTGGCCAGTCTGTACTGAATGGTTTGCTAGATTCTGGCAGTATGGCTTGCACCCTGAGTACGGAGAGTGAATCCAAGTTGTGTGCTGGAGTTCTTTCGCAACCTTTGGTGCTTCCTGGTAACGTGGTCCTAGTGGGCTGTGGTGGTCTTACTATTCAGCCCATAGTGCACATATGACCTGGAAATCAAAGTCTATGGATTCAAGTTCATCGTTCCTACTTTAGTAGTGCCTGGACAGAAAGATGAGTTCATTATCGGCAGTAACGTTATCAAATGTGTGCTTAAGAAGATGAAAGCTGAAAAGAAGTAATTTCATGTGAAAACAGCAATCCTGAGTCTGAAGAGTTCCTTGAGCTTTTGAGCTGTATTTCTCGTTGCTCATCCTTTGCCTCATTAGGCGGATTGCCTGGCCGCTCTTGGTGGCAGTCTTCTATTCAGCTCTGTGGATTTAACATCGGGATTCTATAACGTCCCACTCCATGTATCTGATCGGCATTACACAGCATTCACAACGCCCATGGGCTTATATGAATATAACCGTCTTCCCCAGGGCCTGTGTAACAGTCCAGCATCCTTTATGCGCATGATGCTCAGCGTATTTGGAGATCTTAACTTTTCCAGCCTCCTTTGCTATCTCGATGATTTGCTGGTTTTTGCCCGTTCTGAAGAAGAGGCATTGAAACGCTTAGAAGTGGTGTTTGCACGGTTGAGAGCTAGTAATTTGAAGTTGGCTCCAAAAAAGTGTCACTTCCTCAGGCGTTCCATCAAGTTTTTGGGCCATGTGATCAGCGGTTCAGGAGTTTCAGTGGATGAAGATAAGGATGCAGTCATTGCTGCCTTTCAGAAGAAAGACCTAGTGAAAGAGGATGGCAGCACACCTTCGCCAAAAAGAATAAGATCATTTCTGGGCATGGTTCTTTACTACCAAAGCTTCATCCCTGGCTGCTCACAAATCGCAAAGCCATTGTTCAAATTGACTGCTGGTCAAAAATGTTTGGTGAAAGGCACAAGTCGTCATAATAGTGATGGCACTTTCCGTGAGTTGACTCCTCAATACTGGACTCCTGACTGTGATATCGCTTTCGAGGAGTTAAAGAGAGCCCTTGTCGAGAGCGTAGCGTTGGCCCACCCTGACTTTGAGCGTCCCTTCATCCTCTGCACTGACGCATCGTTGAATGGCCTTGGCACAGTGCTCTCTCAAATCACTGTTGGCGAGGATAAAGCACGTCCTATAGCGTTCGCCAGCAAGTCTTTGAACCACAGCCAAGCCAATTACCCTGCACTCAGGCTGGAGTTCTTGGCCTTGAAATGGTCTGTATGTGACAAGTTCAGCCATTGGCTTAAAGGCCATGAGTTGGACCGATAATAATCCGCTCTCATACATCATGACAAAACCTAAACTGGATGCGTGTGAGCAGCGCTGGGTTTCAAAACTTGCTCGTACAACTTTAAGATCAAGTACATCCCTGGAAGGTTAAATGTTGTGGCAGATGCGCTCAGTCGTGACCCGTTCGTCAAGCCGGTGAGTCAGCGACTTCTGTCCGAGCCTTACTCCGAACTGCTGAAGCATGTACACAGTGTGGAAGACGATTCTGTACAGAGGGCATTCCATCTCACGTGCCAGCCACAAACACTTGGCACTGAACGCGAAAACTCTGAAATTGATGTTTCTATGTCTGCTGAGGATGTGTCGTCCATCTTGTCGTCTTGTGGTGATTGGGATTTAGGAGCAGTATCCAGAGCAACATCCCTAGCTGATCACATTAGCTCTTTAATTCCTGCCTGTCAAGGGCACGTATTTCTAGCAGGTAAAATGCCGTAAATACACGACATTCAGTCAAATTACCTCATCTTTCGCGGTCAAAACTGACTGCATCCATGCCAGCAAATCGTGCTACATTAGTGTTGTTCTCGACAATATAACCATTGTAAAAGTGGGGATTTAGTACTTACTAGCATGAAGAACAAATATAGACACAGATTTTTTTTTTTTTTTGTCCAAAAAATCCTCTATTGTGTGGTGTCATTACTATTTTTTTAACTGCTCCCGATCGAGATGGAGCTTCCCCGATATTTACGACGCTTTATAGGTCTGCCTTTGACGTGATAACTGTGATAGCCAATGAGAGTGAGCAAGCTTCATCTATCGGATGTTGCGAGTCTCCTTGATCTCACTTTGAAATCGTTCCTGCAGTCAACAGGTCTCGCAGTCCGGTCGAATCATCTAGTTTGTGCATTCAGAGGATTATTTTAAAGAAATAAAGGAGGGGGGGGGGGGGGGGGATTNCCCCCCCCCCCCCAAAATAACTATATAAATGATTTCCAAATGACACTTCCCAGATAGCAACTTTGTGCCGACCCAAATCCGGCCCACTTCTGCCACGCGTGGTATGATGATCTGGGCCTCATGTGGCGTGGAATGATGGCACTTGGGCGGACCACTCCTATTTGCAAGATCTGAGCCACAAGCAGGCCAGAGCAATGCCACATGTCAGCCAAGAGCAAAGAAATAAACCAGAACTGGACCTTATCTGAGCCACAAAATCTTTATATATTATTTATTGAAAAATCTTTGCACTAACAAGCCTTAGAAGAAAAGGTTCTATATAGAACCAAAAAAGGTTCTATCAGGCGCTTCATATATGGAACCCCTAAAAGGTTCTATATAGAACCCTTTTTAAGGGTTCAATCAAAAGAACCCTTTAGGGTTCTTTATTGCTAGGAAAAAGGTTCTATATAGAACCTTTTATGGGTTAATTTTATTGATTTAGTTTTCATTTTATTTTAGTTAAATTTTATGAATTAACCTGCTTATATAGTTACTTTATCACTCGAAAAACTTAAATACTTATAGGCATAACACATCAAAATAATATGTAATCATTTTAGACATTTTTATTAGCATTTACAATAACACAAGCAATATAAAACACACTGCAATTCATAGAGCAATAGTTAGAAGAGTTAACATAAATAAATGTTTCTAAAAAAATGAACTAAAAGACTAGCTAGTAGAACTGTTTTTAAATTCAGAAGCGTTAAATGATAATTTAACATTCAGATAAGCATTTAAACAATAAAAACAAATGATCCATGGCAAATTCAGTACTGAGAAGGGCTAAATAGTGCTGAATGAAAGAAACTGGCTTTTGGATGCTCCATACTAAACAAAAAGTAGACAGCCAACAGATACTTTTGACATCTCTGTGTTTTCAATCAGGGGCACGTCCATTTTGATGCTGACTCTCTTTGCGTTCAGGGGGCTTGACATCCTAAGATGGAGATGCAAGTCAGAAAAACATTTATTAGACTTATGGAGAGTACAGTACAACAGAAAACAGAAATAAATCTCTCACAATTACATCTTAAAACTTACGTGAATCATAGAGGAGTGTGTTATTTTCATCTTATTGAAGTAATGCTGCACTCCAGAGTCCATCCCTGCAGTGAGAGTGCAAACAGAAATATTAATTTATTATTATTAATTATTGCATTAAACATGGACAATAGAAAAACAAATATAAGCCACTTCAGATTAGCAGATTTACAAGTTTCCCAAAGTTGGTACTGTGATTAAAAATAATGTACTTTTTTGTGTCATTGTTTGCAGTTGAAGGTCTTTTCTTCATCTTCATTTCATAATGCATCTTCAAGAACCAAATACAGTGTTTAGCATAAATTAGGCCTTCAATTAATTCAGAAAAAAAAGTGTGCTATAACTGCAAACACCAAATACTCACAGCTATATCCACAGAAGAAGCATCTTCATCAGCTCCTCTCTTTGTTCTTCGGGGTTTCTCTTGAATTCATGTTTATAACAGTGCGGTCTGGCTGTGATCACGTGATTTGACTGCTCCTGAAACATCGTTTTCTTGTGCGTTTTCTAGGTCCAATACAATCTACAGTACAAAGAAAAGTGTATTAGGATATAACATGAACTCTCGCCACCATTATTGGTCAGTCCACAACCGTTTTTTAACAGAGATTTTAGGAATTCATGTAAGAAATGACAAACCTCCTGGCGGAGAATAGCGCAGGCCCGGACAGCACCGTAAACCACATTTCTTCTTTTTGCTTCTTGAAAAAAACATGTAAGGTGTGTAAAAATATCAGGGATTTATGCAAATGTCATTAAAATAACGTAAGAGATATTAATTTTCTCACTTACCAATTTAATCGTCGTCCTCTCGAGCGCTGAGCTCAAACGGACGTCCGTAACGGTTGAAGTTTAAAATGCTGCGTTCACGCGCACTCTAAGTACTCGCGCAAGACGCGCGCGGCTGAAATCCGACACTGCGCGTGCAGACAGTACAGAACTGATCAGCGCATACACATGCAAGTTAATTGCTGTTTATGTCGAAGATCATTTTTTAGTGCATCTGTTTGGAGGGTTGAGTTATAAGAATTGACTTTCAGAGTAATTCCTACAGGATTTTCTTTAACCAGCAGATGGCAGAATTCTGCCCTATAGCGCCTAGATCCAGAAACGTAGGCTACATTTAATTTAGATTTTTTTTTCATTACAGGATAATGCGGCAATTATTTTTTCTAAACGTATTAAACTTGAAAATGTATATGAGTTTGTTTTCTTCAGAATGAAAGGTGTGTCTAAGTAAAATTGAAGTAAAAACACAAATACAATGTTCAATAGTGTAATCATTTAAATAAAGCACTAATAATGTATATAAAGCACATTTAGCCCAAAGAACCCTTTGTGCCAAAAGGGTTCTTTCTCCTTATATAGAACCTTTTAGGCAGAAAGGGTTCTATAAAGTTGGTTAAAGAACCTTAGGGTTCTATATAGAACCCCAAAGAACCTTTTTTTCTAAGAGTGTGTTAACAAGCAGAATCACTGAAGAAAAGAAAACAGACTTCAGCCACAGCCTTAGATGAAATCAACTGATTAAAGACATTCTCTCCAGATCTCAGCAGAGGAGGATTAAACAACTCCACAAACAGCATTACAGCTTCACATATTACTAACCAGATTTACTTTATTTCTGTCATTCATATACAGAAGTTCTTATTGAGAATTAACAGAAGTTTAACGCTCATGTTTGTTTCATTTGAAGTCACCATAATGGTGATAGGTGTTTCCATTAGTTGGGCTCTTACTCATACACTTGTCTTATCTGGCTGTTGTAACAGTGTGGTTGTCAAACACATTTGCATTAGCAAAAAAGCAAAAAAGCAGAAACGAGATCAGATAATGATTTTTAGCTATTGATGGTTTTATAATTATTGTGAAATAGTCTGCATTACTCATGCCATTTAAATATTGTATTTTTGTTTTGCCATTAATACATTCAAATTGCAATCCCGGTTGTATGATAAAAATATAAATAAATAAACAGATTTGAGCATTTAGCGTATGAATCTTAACAATAGTGATAACAAAATATTCAGACAATCGATTTCAACTCTGGACATCACAAAAAGCTACTAAAAGACAGAAAAAAAACAAAAATTAATGCAGTTAATTTCAACTTAAAGCTGCAGTCCGCGATTTTTGAACATTGTAGCCACAGCTACTTTTTTCCGTGTATGTCTATGGTGAGTCAATCAGTTCCTGTGATACTCTGTGGCAGGTCCTACCAGTCCGGTCTGAAATAGTCTGAATATAAACACTTATTATATGTGTACCATAATGATTCAGGGCAAGACAAAAACACGGTTTGGAAAATAGATTCATGTTGTACATTCTCATTATATATTTTTTGTAAATTTTGAACACAAAAAAAGTTATGGACAGCAGCTTTAATAATAGTCTGTTATAGAATGCATTGCGGCATGAAGCATGTTGTCACAACCACACTGCCTGCACCATCAGACACGGACACTTACGCCACGCCCACTCGTTCACAATCACCAGAATTCTGATCACCTGTGCATCATCACCAGAGCCACATATAAGCAAGCCACACTCAACCACTCACTGTCTGGTCTCGCACCTACCCCTGACTGTTACCTGCCATTACTAACCTGTGGATTACTTACCAGTTCCTGTCTTCGTCCTCGTCTGCCTCGTTGTCATCGTCTTCCTCGTCTTCCCCGTCTGTAAAGGAAAGTAGTCTGTGATTCTCCCCTAAGTGTTCAACTTGTGTCCGATACCTCTGTGAAATAAACTGTTCAACTTTGCACTTACCTCTGTGTCCTCGTCTGTGTCTGACAGAAGACCAGACCGTTATGCAGAGCTCTCCGGACACCGGCTGGGACCGCACCGCTGACCCATTCACTGCCCTGGTTCAAGCGGTCTGGTCCTCCCTGATGCAAAACGCCAATCCTTCACCACCAGCGGCCAGCACGACCGTACAGCCATCACCATCACCTGCGGCACTCATCACTTCTTCAGCTACCTCTGCGAGTCCCATGGCCCGACCAGCGACATACAGCGGCGCGGCGGAGGATTGCAGCGGGTTTATGTTACAGTGTTCGTTATACATGGAAGCGAACACCCACCTGTTCCAAAATGAAAGAGGCCGAGTGGCATTCATCATCTCCTTGCTCTCAGGACGAGCACTACAATGGGCTCAGTCTTTTTGGGAATCTAATGCTCCGGTCACAGGCTCTGTCTCCGCTTTCTGTTCTCATCTAAAGGAAGTCTTCGGTCAACACGCTGCCGAACTGTCTGTTCAAGATCAACTCTTCAACATTCGTCAAGGAAGAAGAGAGACCGCTAGTTCCTATGCTTTACGTTTCCGCACGTTGGCATGTATTAGCGGTTGGAATGAAGCCGCCCTCATCTCTGCATTCCGCCACGGCCTCCGTGATGAGGTTAAACAACTCATTGTAGTGTATGAAGATTCCATGGGTCTTGAGTTATTAATCCAGAAAACTGTCCGCATGTCACANGAATTCTGCCCTATAGCGCCTAGATCCAGAAACGTAGGCTACATTTAATTTAGATTTTTTTTTCATTACAGGATAATGCGGCAATTATTTTTTCTAAACGTATTAAACTTGAAAATGTATATGAGTTTGTTTTCTTCAGAATGAAAGGTGTGTCTAAGTAAAATTGAAGTAAAAACACAAATACAATGTTCAATAGTGTAATCATTTAAATAAAGCACTAATAATGTATATAAAGCACATTTAGCCCAAAGAACCCTTTGTGCCAAAAGGGTTCTTTCTCCTTATATAGAACCTTTTAGGCAGAAAGGGTTCTATAAAGTTGGTTAAAGAACCTTAGGGTTCTATATAGAACCCCAAAGAACCTTTTTTTCTAAGAGTGTGTTAACAAGCAGAATCACTGAAGAAAAGAAAACAGACTTCAGCCACAGCCTTAGATGAAATCAACTGATTAAAGACATTCTCTCCAGATCTCAGCAGAGGAGGATTAAACAACTCCACAAACAGCATTACAGCTTCACATATTACTAACCAGATTTACTTTATTTCTGTCATTCATATACAGAAGTTCTTATTGAGAATTAACAGAAGTTTAACGCTCATGTTTGTTTCATTTGAAGTCACCATAATGGTGATAGGTGTTTCCATTAGTTGGGCTCTTACTCATACACTTGTCTTATCTGGCTGTTGTAACAGTGTGGTTGTCAAACACATTTGCATTAGCAAAAAAGCAAAAAAGCAGAAACGAGATCAGATAATGATTTTTAGCTATTGATGGTTTTATAATTATTGTGAAATAGTCTGCATTACTCATGCCATTTAAATATTGTATTTTTGTTTTGCCATTAATACATTCAAATTGCAATCCCGGTTGTATGATAAAAATATAAATAAATAAACAGATTTGAGCATTTAGCGTATGAATCTTAACAATAGTGATAACAAAATATTCAGACAATCGATTTTAACTCTGGACATCACAAAAAGCTACTAAAAGACAGAAAAAAAAAAAAAATTAATGCAGTTAATTTCAACTTAAAG
>RJVU01042554.1:22453-34654 GCA_003731715.1 Anabarilius grahami
ATGATTATAGTGACCAAAATGATCACGGTTATCACAGAATCCTGTTCAAAAAGTCCTAATGCTACACAATGAAATCAATTCACCAAGTTTTATGTAGAAAACCAGCAAATAACAAATAAAATTAGCATCAATATGTACTTTTTCTTTATATAAACATTAAAATAATAACATTAAAAATGATGGCCAGATTTTAAAGGAGTGTCTTGCAACATGTTATCTCCAAATCATTTTCAGCCTCTAAATAATTTTTATAAAAGTCAAAAAAGATAAATTACTGACATTTACAATGCACATTATCCTTTATTATTAATAGTATGCGGTCCATGCAGCTTTACAGGGGGTATGGCTTATCTAAATGAGATGTAAATGAGCCCTATTGTCACTCCCAGCAGGTGAGAACAGGCGAGAACTGCACAAACTTTAGAGGCGTTTTTCTCCCTTTAGAGCTTTTTTGAGTGCCTACCTTCAAATGGCCACAACTTCTCCAAATATTATCAGATTTCCATGTGCTACACATCGTTGGAAAGCTTGGAGACTACACTTTCAGAATCTGTGAATAACTCAAAATGCCCCAGAACCGACTTGTGTCCCTACTTTCCGTGACTGGTCACATTTGTTCAATATTGGCTGTGACGGCTATTTGCTCCCTCCTGAACCTTAGTAGAACTCCAACTAGAGTGTTGTTGAGGTTAGGTCCGCTGAGGAGCATGTCATTCAACGACATTCCCTTAAACACTGCGCTGGAATCAAAAACCACCCTGATTTTCCCAGGCTTCTGCGGGTGATAGACACCGAAGGTAGGTAAATACCAGCACTCTTGCCCTGGTTGCAATGGAGGAGCCGGTTCTGCCTGCTGGTTGTCGAGGACTTTCTGCATGAAGTCAAAGAAGTTCTGTTTCATGTCAGGTCTCCTTCTGAATGAGCATTGGAGAGTGGAGAGTCTCGGGGTGGCCTGTCCTCTGTTATTTGGAAGGGGCTTGCGAGGCGAATGAAAAGGTAGGGGTGCCACCCAGTGATTTTTGTCATCCATGTACACTTTGCTTTCCATTATTCTGAGAAAGTTGTTATCATCTACTGACATGGCTAGTTTCTCATCTTCAGGAGTTTTTTGAAATACACTTTCCCCCAAACCATCTCGACAGGTCTCCTGAAAGATCTCCTGGGTGTAAGATGATGTTTGAAGACTAGGCTGCACTGGACCCTGTACTCTCTCCGTAATGTGAATCTTGTTGGTACATGGCTCAAGGAAAGAGGAGCGTCCATTTTGAAGGACATGTGTCTTGTAGACATTAACTTCTTCGTACTTGTGAGCACCATTAGTTAATTTTATCATTAATCATTAAATTAAAAAGAATAGGGCTGCTCACACTTCCCTGGGGAGATCCATTCTCAATTGGAAGAATCTTAGAGAAAGCAGTCCCTACTCTGACTTGAATCGTTCTTCCAAACAAGAAACTCAGAATCCAGTTATACATTTTTCCATCAATTCTCAAGTTTTCCAATTTCAATAAAGCCCCTCTTTCCACAACATATCATAAGCTTTTTCTACATCAAAAAAGTCTCCCACTAGTACTTCTTTATTAACTTGAGCTTTTCGAATTTCAGCTTCCAAACACAATATTGAATCCATCGTATTACTCCCTTTTCTAAATCCACTTTGACATGCTGAAAAAAATTTTCTACTTTCAATCACATAAGTCAACCTATTCATAACCATTCGTTCCATAATTTTGCATAAATTTGATGTCAACGCAATAGGTCTATAATTAATTGGCTGAGAGTGGTCTTTTCCTGGTTTGGCTATTGGTACTAAAACCCCATGCTTCCAATCTGCTGGCAAATTCCCTGTCTCCCATATTTTATTAAAAAGTCTTAAAATCATATTTAACGATAAATCTGATTAGTGCTTTATCATCTCAAAGCATTTGTCATCCATACCTGGAGAAGTATGTTTGACCCCCACAAGCATTCTCTTTAACTCATACAAAGTAAACTCTGCATCTAACATACTTTCTGATGTATTCTTCTTTACATATATGTGAGCATTCTCCCTAACTTTCTGTTCCCTATATTTCCTCATATTCTCTGAAATATTTTCATTACTGTGCACCTTTACAAAAGTTTCCACTAACATCTCTGCTTTATCACTATCTTTTATTGCTATTTTTCCATTATTGACTAAAACTGGAATATTGTTATTTCTCTGAATCCCTCCCATCTTCCTAATCATATTCCAAACTTCATTAATTTCAATTTCTTCCCCAATTCTATTACAAAAATCCCTCCAGTACTTTCTTTTTGCTTTTCTTACTTCTCTTCTCACTATTGCCTGTGCTCTCTTAAAGTTAATGTACTCACTAAACAATACAGATTTTCTGGCTTTCTTCATCGCTTTATTTCCCTAACTGCCTTACTACACTCTTCGTTCCACCATGGTACTGCTTTTTTACTATTTATAGTTTTCTTTTTCACTATTACTTCCTCTGCCATATTTCTTAACACTTCACTTATTTTCTTACTTAACTCTTCAATGCCTTCAATATCATTTACCATTTTACACATATTGTTATGGCACACTTCTTTAAAAAGCTCCCAGTTGGCTGTATTAAATTTCCATCTTGGAATTCTCTCCACCAATTTGGATAATGTCCACACCAACTTTACACCATATATGATAGTGATCACTTCCCATTGTACTTTGTTTACTTACATTCCATTCACTTTTCCTAGCTAGGTTTTCTGACACAAGAGTAATATCTAGAGCTGATTTTACGCCCATGAGTAACGTCTATTCTTGTAAAACATCCATTGTTAATACATACTAACCGTCCCCAATCTAACATTTCTTCCACAATCAGCCCATTATAATCTGTTTTAATACTCCCCCATAGCGTATTATGAGCATTAAAATCACCACACCATATTACTTTCTGATTTATGTTACCTCTTACATTTTCCAATACTTCCTTACTTAACTTTTCACATGGATTATAAAAATTAATTACTTTAATACTATTGCTCCCTTCCCAAACTTCCATCATTACCACCTCCTTACACACTCTTCAACATTCCTATATCCCACCCCTTGTTTAATAAATGTAGCTATCCCACCTCCATTATCTTGTTTCCTGTCTTTCCGAATTACCACATATCCTTGTAAAACAAAATTCAACTGAGGTTTAAGCCATGTTTCTTGAACACATATTATATCAGGTTTATTTTCTAAATCAGAAATTAACTTTTTAAACTCTTGCCCATTAGCTGTTAAGCTTCTCGCATTCCACTGAAATATTAACAGCACCATTATGTACCACCACATCCCGGTTGAGTGTATGTTGTTTGCATCTTTAATTTCTCATTAATCATATCCACCGAAATACCTTCGATCTCTAGATACTTTTCCGCTGCTTTGATTTTAATTCTAATTCTTTCTGTCCGGCTTTCAGTTTGCGCTGAACAGTTCACTACTTCAGCCATAAAAGTAACAAATGCAACATTGTTCTTAATCCCAAATTTCTCTTTTGTGTTTTCCTTTGCCATTTCCTTCTTTTGTTGAATGATTTCTTTACTTTTGTTGAATGATTTCTTTACTTTTGTTGAATGATTCCAAATTCTTTCCTACCTTTTTTAGAGCCTCAGAGTATGACAATCCTTCCTGTATTCTGACATTTTGAACTTGAGCCACTTGTTTCCTCACCTTGCACCCTCCATATCCCGCACTGTGTTCCCCTCCACAGTTACAACACTTAGGATTAACTTTTTGCCCGCATTTTCCGTACTCATGTTCTCCACCGCATCTCGCGCACCTCTGTTTGCCTCTGCATACAGTCGCTACATGCCCAAACTTTTGACATTCTGTCATGATCACGAATTGGAGTGCCCTAGCTAAACCACTAGAGGGCACTCCAACACAGACTTTTGTCACTGTTAGAACTTAATTTCCCATAACCCACTTCCCGGACTCATTATCCTTGTTTCATTGCACCCAGCTGTTTTGTGTTTGCTCATTAGTTCTGTCTATTTATACTCAGTTGTTTCTGTCCTTGGTTGTGGTTTGTTAATGTATTGTTATGCGCACTTTTTGGATCTCTGGTTTTTGTGTTTAGTGGACTGTTACTGTGGAGTTTGACCCTTGCCTGTTTCTGGAATTACGACTTTGGATTACGCAATAAATGCTGCATTTGGATCTAACCATCTTGTCTGTGTGCATTCCGTGACAGAACAAACCACCAACAAAGGCAGATCCAGCAGCATGAGTTTTTGGATTATTCCCCCGGCCTCCATTGGGGAGCAGATGGCTTTACTTCGGGCGGTGGTGGCTCTATGTCAGGAGGGAAGGGAGGTAGGGTGTTTTGCCCAGTTTTTCTGTACTATGGCGAGAGGGCTGCGGTATAATGATGAGGCGCTAAAAGGGATTTTTAATGGATGCCTCGATGACCCTCTGCCTCAGTGGGAGTTGGAGGGGCTTCAGATCCTGGATTTCTGGGGCTTTGTCAAATATCTCGGCCATAGAAGCCGATGGGCAACACATGTTCAGCCAGAGGCCGCTCCAGCCCGTGTGTCTGCTCCAGAGCCCGCTTCAGCCCGCGAGGTCGCTCCCGAATCCACAGAGGAGGTGGGCATGGAGTCACCGCCTCACTCTCGTAAAAGGAGGAAGAGGAGGTGGAAGGCTTCAGTCATCCCTCAAGGCTTGGAGCCTGCTCCAGCCCATGAGTCCGCTCCAGAGGTTGTTCTCTGTTTTCCTATGCGCCTTGCCCTGCCGGCGCCAACTAAGCGCCTTGCCCTGCCGGCGCCGCCAGAGCAGCCAGAGCATTCTGCCCCGCCGCCGCCCTGGCTGTCTGCCCTGCCGCCACCATCCAAGCCTTCTGCCCTGCCGCCGCCGCCCAGACCGTTTGAACCGCTGAAACCTGCCTGGTCTGTTCCTCCAGCCCCGCCCTGGCACTCAGCCAGGACCCCGACCTTTGTGGAGCCCCCGTGGTCTGTTCCTCCGGCTCCCCCCTGGCCTTCTGTCGGGGGCTCTGGACCTGGCCCGCCGTTCCTCCTCCTGGTCCTCCTCCGGTCCACCTCCCTCCTGAGAGTTTTGTTTTTGTGTTTGCTTCATGGAGCGTCTGGTAGCCGCTCCGTAAGGAGGGGGTACTGTCATGATCACGAATTGGAGTGCCCTGGCTAAACCACTAGAGGGCACTCCAACACAGACTTTTGTCACTGTTAGAACTTCATTTCCCATAACCCACTTCCCGGACTCATTATCCTTGTTTCATTGCACCCAGCTGTTTTGTGTTTGCTCATTAGTTCTGTCTATTTATACTCAGTTGTTTCTGTCCTTGGTTGTGGTTTGTTAATGTATTGTTATGCGCACTTTTTGGATCTCTGGTTTTTGTGTTTAGTGGACTGTTACTGTGGAGTTTGACCCTTGCCTGTTTCTGGAATTACGACTTTGGATTACGCAATAAATGCTGCACTTGGATATAACCATCTTGTCTGTGTGCATTCCGTGACACATTTATAACATCTTAGAGGTGGGGGTACATAAAGCCTTACCGGAAAACTCATAAATCCCAAAAAGACTTTACTTGGAAGCTTTTCCTCATCAAAATGAATCATCACAGAGAGGCTGTCTCCCCTTTCATTATTCCTATTGCATTTTAGTCTTTTCATATCAATCACTGCAGCTCCCATAAGACCTTTTTTAATCTTTTCACCTGTTACCTCTGTGGGAATCCCCGTTATTACTCCTTTAACCCATTTCTTTTCTTCTTGAACTGAACAAATCACATTTTGTCCCATGATCGACTTAACTCCTAGAGCCTTTTTTTGTTGCCTACTATCCTTACAGTATATTAGCAATCTACCATCTCTCAACTTCTTGACACTTTCAACCAGTCCCATCACTTCCTTCAATGTTTTAGATAACTTCAGCGGATTAATGATACTGAAAGATCCGTTTTCAAGTTTCATTTCTACTTTGTACTCTTCCTTCCTTCTTCTTGTCAGATGAGTTCCATTTTCACTATCAGTTTCAGATGCATTACTTTTCTTTCTTTTTTCGCTTTTCTACGACACTCCATTCATTATTTCCATTCCCACCTTCATCCGCGTCAAACATTTCATCCTCCATTTGCGGATCACTTCCGGAATCAACTCCACTTCCTACCATGCACTCTCCAGTCACAGATCAGCTGTTACCAAACTGCCTCCAGCAACGTTGTTTCGTTCACCGGAAGAAAATCTACCCTCTATTTCGGGAGAAGTGGATGAATTCACGGGTTGTAAATTCAACAGATCCGATTCTCTGTGCGGCGCAAACTAACATGGTGGCGCCCATCGCGCATATGGCTCAACTAACATGATCGGAGTGAAAACAATCATGGCCGCCATATTGAAGGGTCGTTCCAAACCGAAGTGCTCAAAACTGGCCACTTCAAAGGGCCCTTCGGAATGAAGGATTTCGAAGGGTTCAACTGATGGACACTTCGGGCCCCCATGATCCTTTGCACAGGGAAGTTGTTTGATGTCACAAAATGGGTACAGGAGGTTAGGAGTTCGATTTTAACTATAAAGGTATGTATAGTATTTTTCTATACTGCTGTAATATTTATACGAGTTAGATTTAGTACATTATTATGGTCAAAACGACATTGTACTTCAACAAAAATACTCCCTTTATCAGTCCATTCAAATGTTTCAAATACATAGGTCAATATACATTATGGTGCGATAAACCAAAAATAAATAAATATATAAACTAACGTTAAATAAAAGACGCGACTTGTACAATCTATCCTCCTTGACTGTCTGGTTAAGATGACGCAGAAGTGCGTTCCAAAAAAAGAGGTTTTTTGACCCCTACACCCTTCATCCCTTCGAAGCTCTCACTTCGGAGGGTAAACCCTTTGAAGGGATTAGGGCATAGGGATGAGCCCTTCTGAATGGAACACAGTGAGAAATGGAAGAGTTATCCACAAGTTTCCTACGCCCCATGAGGCCTTGCGTCAAAAGTGGGAGCATCTCACACTCATATACTCCCAGTTGTGGCCTAATGGATAGAGAGTCGGACTTGTAACCCAAAGGTCATGGGTTCGAGTCTCAGGTCCGGCAGGGATTGTCGGTGAGGGGAGTGAATGTCCAGCGCTCTCCCCACCCTCAATACCACGACAGAGGTGAGACCCTTGAGCAAGGCACCATACCCCCAACTGCTCCCCGGGCGCCGCAGCAATGGCTGCCCACTGCTCCGCGTGTGTGTTCACGTTGTGTGTGTGTTCACTGCTGTGTGTGTGCACTTGGATGCACCAATATCAATATTTGAACAATGTTTTACAATATAAACTGTTACAGTAACAGTAATTTGTCAGGAGTGCACATCAATCATGCTGAATCAAACTGATATTCTGTTGAAAAAGTAGTATTTCATTACTCTAGACAATTTTTCTGAACTATGTATCCTTGCAAATATTTTGGCCATAACCTCTGCCTTTTCTCTATTTGACACTGCCATTTCCTCCTCAGTAGCTATTAATGGGAATTCCCATTCCCTTCTGTCACCCCCCATTCTTTTAATCATTCCTCATATTTCTTCAACAGGAGTAGTTCTTCCTATTTTGTCACAAAAATTTCTCCAGCATGCCCTTTTTGCCCGACGTATTGTTCTCCTCACACTGTGCCTTCTAATACTGTATCGTTTGTTGCAAGTTATGTGTCTTTTTAACTAATTTAAAAGCTTTGTTTTGGTTTCTCACTGCCAGTTGGCACTCCTCTGTCCACCATAGTACCAGTCTCCTTTCCGTCCTCTCTCTACTTTTAGTAGAGCTTTCTGCTGCCACTATAACTGTTGATATAATCTGTTCATTAATTTCATCTACCTCTTTAGATAAATATTTTTTTCCATTGCTTCCTTAGACAGTTCCTGGAATTTTTCCCCTTTTCTGCTTTCCAAAAATCCATTTTAATATTCCACCTCCTGGTCTCACCTCTTCCCTAATGATCACTAGCTGTACTAAATATCTTTCCTCTATCTATCAGATCATCAATTACCCTTCCATTTGAATCAGTGAGTGATAATGGACTATGTGCATTAAAATCTGCATACCACACCTCTTTGCTTCTGTTTTTTCCTTGTATATTTATTTATTTTTTATTTTTATTTTTTTAGTAGTAGATCTGTATTTTTTTCATAGAGAATGACTGAGAAAACTAGGCTTATATAGGGTGAGCTAAACAGCCTGAGACAGCTGAAAACAATAAGTGTTGATGAGTCTGGGCAAGGATTATGGGTAATGTATTCCTTGATGGAGTGACAACAGTCTGGGGTGGAGTGCCCTCTGATGGTAATCACTGGCACTCTGGTAACTGTGACAACTGCACAGTAGGCTACGTCTCTATTTCTGTAGGCCTATGCCAGTAGATGTTGATAATAATATGTTTAATTTATATAGCACCTTTCTCAAGCTCAAGGACACTTTACAAAAGCAGTATCATAATAGACAGTCACTTCACATAATCAATTAAGTGGACAGCAGACATTTGCCCAGTCCCGAAACAGACATGATTTTAGTTGCATATCATGATACAATTAAGTACAAAAGCAGAGACACATAGTGTAGTATAAACAACATAGAAAATGGATAGAATAAACAACAAACACAAAGAGTAGAAGACACAAGACTAAAACATGTAACAAAAATATTCTGAGAAAGCATTACAACTGGTAGTACAGGATTTGGAAAGTGTATGGAAAGGAAACTTTATGACTAGTATTGGGTAAACAAGTAGGTTTTAAGTTATGATTTTAATTCAGAGAGTGAGGTTATTGTCCTTATAGTGCCAGTCGTAGTGAGTTCCATAGCTTAGGAGGTATGACAGAAAACAACCAGCTGTTCATTGAAGATAGACGAAATCTAGGGGCACACCCTGAAGATCAAAGTGATCAAGAAGGAACGTAAGAAGAAAGTAAATCAGAGAGATAGCAAGGAGCAAGGCCATCGAGTGATTTAAAGGTAAGCAGAAGAATTTAGTAAATAATATGAGATGACACAGGTAGCCAGTGTAGGTTAAATAAGATGGGGGTGACATGAGCAGATCGTTTAATATGGGTTAATATTCTTACAGCAGAATTTTGAATGTACTGTAAGTGAGAAATAGAGTGTGCTGTAATCCAGCAAAAAAAAGAGCATTACAGTAGTCGAGGCGCAATGTAATAAAAGCGTGCACTGATAATTCAGCATCTTTTGGACTGACATAAGAACAAAGTTGGATTACGGTGAATGCAACTTTGGAAAGTTTACTAATAAAAATCCAGGGTCAGAGAAGGATCAGGGTAATGAAATTTCTGCTGGTGGCAGATGGAAAAATTGTTGTTGCATCTCTGTGGAAATATGAGATTTCATTGGTGTGCATTTGGATAAAAATCTCATCATCATATCCAACCCTGTTCTTGTAGATAGTCCTACAGTTAAAAAAATGTTATTTTGAATAATATCTGAGGTATCCATTGGGTTTATATGGGGGTAAAAATAACAATTGCATCCTCTTGAGGGCAGCAGAGAAGACATATTACATAGATCTGTGTTGCGTCTGCTCATGTGAAGTGCTGTTTTAAGTTTGAGTTTCCACATCAGGCACCACTCCTTACTAGTGAATGACATCTGGTCAAACCTGTCCATATACTGATGAAAAATCAAACTAAAGGAATCAAACTAAAGTATTTCAGAGACAGCACACTGACAACAGACATCGAAATCATTTTGTCCATATAATGAAAAAAAAACATACAAAACAATATTCTATAATACAAACAATACAAAATGCTAATACATACAGTATAGAAAATACATCAAAAAGAAGAGAAACGCAAACCTGGCAGCCATGAGAAGAGGACAATCACATCAACAATGAATAATATTTAAATAACAAAACACATCACTGTGCACGTTTTTGCCTTTTCTGTCTCATTGTTTTTATTTTATCTGTAAAACCTTTTTACCATGCCAATAAAGCCACTTGAATCTTGAATCTATTAACATTAAAATAATACAAAAGAATAGATAAAGCAAAACAAATGCATGTGTGCAAATGAATTCAAAAAGTTAAACTGAATTAAAACAAGCAGCACATAACCAAACCTTCATACTGATACTGTATGTTTATAAACAAAGTTTAAAGGCAAATTCATGACAAGGCTGTGTTTGCTTTCTCTCTCTTTTAGTTTCTCTGTCAGAATGAGGATGCAGTTTAAACAAAACACTCTGTTCTTGCCCACTCACCTGCTCATCTAGTCTGACTAGAAAAACTATTCTGACTAGAGAAACTAGAAGTTTCTCCTCCCATCAGTCCGTCAGGGAATATCACCCTTGAATCTCTTCACAGCACAGTCTGTCAGAATGAAAACAAGAGAGAGGAACTATGAGGCAGACCTTTCTGGATTGAGCCCAGATATGAAAAGAAAAACAAAAAACAAACAAATAAACAACAACAAAAAACAGGTAATTTCTTGTTGTAGAAGATTCATTTGTTATTTGTTTTTTCTCTATAGGTCAGAATCAGGGTTATTTGAAATTCTGTCTTCTTGTAAAAAAAAAAAGAATATTTTAGATGGCACTTAGAGGTTTTTGCATCTGAACTCTTCATTTGTTAATTAATTTTTGAAAACCATTTTTAAAAGCCAGACTGTATTTTCCTGTTGTTTGTAATTCTTTCACTTTCTTTTTTCTCTATAGGTCAGAATCAGGGTTATTTGAAATTCTGTGTTCTTGTCCTGCTTTTGCAGCGACGGTAAACTAAAGTCAAGACGTGACGGAGTATTAAGACTCAATGACAGCAGGAATATATCAGACGTCATTCAGAGAAATGATTCACTTGAGGATCAGGATCCAGAACACAATGTTTTCCCAGAGGAGTTTAAGAAGGAAGCTTCAATCTCATATTCATGTAAGTCTGAGCACATTTACTAATTTGAAAAGATCATCTATTATTATTATTATATATCAAATGTAATTATTTTTCAGTGAAACTAGCACAATATTTTGATATATCAACTGGTTAAAGGTACTGTAAGTTACCTTACTGTATATGGTGAAAAACTACAAATGTTTTTTCAACATCATATTATATGTAATTTTACTGTAAAATACTGTAAAAATGTATGGTTTGGACAAATAAAAAATATGAATAAGGCTATCTGATAATTTAGGGTGTTTAGGCAAAACAGTAAAAAGAACATTCCAGAAATCATTACACATCAGATCACATGATTATTATTTTTTTTATAAATAATTCTTATTTCTGTTATCAGTAATGTTGCTACAAATAATAGTGTGTTTTGTGTGACATTTTATGTAATTTAGTTCATGTTTATTGCATTATTTAGCCCTGGTGTTTTGTCTTTGTGTTTGACCCTACACCATATGCTAACCATGTTTTATGAAAAAGCCACTTCTCTTGTGCCACCTGTATTATTATGGTGGTTATTGGTACATTTTATGGTAAAAGCAAATTTTGAAAGTTAAAGTAGCTATATTAACATAACATCACTTAATGAAATATAAGGTTGGCGTCAAATAACAGACAGATGATTTTAGATCAGAAACATGTTTTATATTAATAATTGTGAAAATTCGGCAAGAGATCAGGAGTCTTAAATATGCTGAAGTAAATTTTAGAAAGATTAACGAATATCTGCGCATGTCTGATCAGTTCACGTGATTACTGTTGACGTCACGTACGTCTGATGTCATCCCGTAGAACGCATGGAACACAGAAACGGAAGAGATACGATACATTCTGTTGAAGTAGTATTTCATCCTAATTTTAAAAAACTTTTTATGCAATATAGTCAAATAAAATATATATTGGTTATATTTGGCAGCCATGATAATCAGGTATGTTTGTTGAATGCAGAATCAAATGCTATATGGACAAACATGTTGTACACTTCAGCAAAGAAGGCCTGATGTAGTTTGATGTTTGTGGTTGGCCTGCTGTGTTTTGGTTGTCAAATGCTTTATTTAAACTAGACTTAAAAGGAAAGTCTCTTAAGTGTTGTTAAAACATTAAACACAAATTGGTCAATTAATGATTATGAAGTTTATATGCATGGTTTACCTGCTATAACTTATTTTGATTAAGTGGTTAGCATTAGCACCATTTTGTAGTATTAGCACCATTTATAGTAATTTGATTTGTAGTGAATTCAAGGTTTTACCAATA
>RJVU01042555.1:0-12873 GCA_003731715.1 Anabarilius grahami
GAACGCTTTCCTGGCGTTTTGGTCATGGCTGACCTGGGAATTGAGTTCCGCAGCACTCTTCCCTGTGGGTAAGGAACAGCAGCTTCGACCTCTCCACTGTTTTGCCCTGTCCTCTCCATCCCGCTGGTATGGAAGACATTCCTGGGCTTACTCTGGGCGCTGGAGGGTTGCGAGTATGGGCCGCACTTGCATTTGGCACGCTACGGCCTGCCAGCATCTGCCTCCCTAACACTCGTAACGTGGTTCAGTTGCTACGGCGTTTTCCATGGGACCCCATTACGTCGGTAATCGACGTAACGTCGAGTGACTGACTGAATGGGAACGTCTAGGTTACTACTGTTCCCAGAAGGAGGGAACGAAGACGTTACGTTCCCCTGCCATAGCTCTGAGTCACCGCTGAGCGGCCAGATCGGCTCCTCAGCAAAAATATGAATGAAGGTGAGTATGCCGGCCCTATTTATACCCGGATGCCGGGGGAGGGGCCCGGCATGTAAATCTCACAGGCCAATTCCCATTGGCTTGTTTTGTATCCTTGGAGGTGATTGGGCTCCCAAGTGAGACCCCATTACGTCAGTAATCGACGTAACGTCTTCGTTCCCTCCTTCTGGGAACGGGGGTTACAGTAGTAACCTAGACGTTTTCATGAGCTGTATGCCAAAATCATCAGTATTAAAACAATAAAAGACCTGAAATATTTCAGTTGGTGTGCAATGAATCTAAAATATATGAAAGTTTAATTTTTATCATTACATTATGGAAAATAATGAACTTTATCACAATATGCTAATTTTTTTGAGAAGGACCTGTATGTGAATAAAATGCTAGTGAATAAAAAGAAGCGATCCACTCGCAAGCCTCTGCTCATCATGACACTACCTGGACCTGGATCAGTGAGCTGCGTCTCGGGCCGATGACGTCACTTCCAGGGAGGCATCTTGTACACGCCCCCGTCCCTTGACTCCACCCTCACGTCAAAACAGTGCCACAAAGCGAGACGCGCAGAAAAATGAAGCGCAAAGGGAAAACGGCATCGCAAGCTCAAACTAGACTGACACACAAAACAAAAGCAGCGTTGCAAATAAATGAATACATATGACCATGGAAAATATGTATTGCAAAATCATTGCTTTTCGCGCTGTTTCATTTATGTTTTGCAATTCTTTATTTGCAAAACTTCATTTTTTTCTCCCAATACTTTATTTTCTCTTGCAATTCTTTATTTTTGTTTGCAAAAAACACATTTATTTTCCTCAATACTTTAATTTTCGTTTGCAAAACTATTTTCTTTTGCAAAACTTTATTTTTTTGCATGGCAGTGGATTCCAGAATCCATTCCTTCAGTAGGCTACAGATTCACTTTAAATTAATTCGTTTTGCATCTTATTTAATTTTATTTCCAATAAATTAACCTGTTTCTCGCCTTGAATATAGCTATAGAAGTTGGAATGGCATTAAAAAGAAAAGAGATTTTTTTATTCGTTTTGGCTCGACGTTTATATAGCCTGAATAGTCCAACTGTTAATTTTAGAGGTTTTGCAGATATTACAGATAGAGACAATTCCCTCATTTAGAGGCCTAGAAACTGCCTCCATAGACTGCAAATCCTTAACACTGAGGGTACTAAGACACGGGGAGGGGGAAATATGAAAGAACACCTTAAAACACATTTCAATGGTATAAAGAGTGAAATACTTTTCATTATCTTGTTTTTAAAAATATATAAAAAAAATACTTTCACACTGTTTACTTAAAATAAGTATTACAATTATAATATGTGCAGGTGTGAAACAAACAAACAAATAAACATACCCATGACTGCGGAATATAAATAACATTTTCCCTGTTACACAAAAAGAGATTATCCAATGTACATTTTAAAAAAAAATAGAATGATTATTAATAATTATTATTATTTTATAATTGTAACATGTTAAGCACATTATTTTATTTAAATGCAGAGGAAACACTAGGAAATAACTTGGGAAACCAACACACTAAACACAACTAATACCGAACAATGAACAAAGGAAACTCAGGGCTTAAATACACGAGGAGACTAATCAGTGAAAGACGGAACAGGTGTGGGGACTAATTAACAACCATAGAAATTAACTAGACAACTCAGGCAGGCATGACAGGAACAGAACACAGAGAAAACTAAACAGAAACAGAACTAACGTGACAATAATAATTATTTATAATGTAGATGTTATAATAATATAATGACTCAGCTTTTGTAGTCCCTACATGCACATTATTTAGTGATCGAATAAATCTTAAATAAATAGGACACCATATCTAAGGATGTGCTCAAAAAAACAAACAAACAAAAAATATTATTCTAATGCAGTGGTTCCCAACCACATTCCTGGAGGCCACCCAAGCACTGCACGTTTTGCATGTTTCCTCAATCAAACACACATGATTCAGGTCATCAGCTCATTATGGTGACACTCAATACCTGAAATGGGTGTGTGGAGACATGCAAAATGTGCAGTGTTAGGGGTCTCCAGGGTCTCCAAGCACTGTTCTAATGTTTTAGCTGTAACTACTTTTAAAATTTCAACAAAATTCTCAACATTATGGATTGCACTATTTAAGTCTCTGGATGCTTACCTTAGTTTGACTCCTAAAGACTTTAGACCTTTAGAATAAAAAATATTTCAGTCAATTTGAAAATTGAAAAGTAAATAAATAAACAAATTTTAGAATTACAATTAATACATTTGTACATTGTAACATAACATATTAATTGTAACATAACACATTAAAAAGGTGATATTTAAAAAAACAAAAAAACAAAAAAAAAACATCTATGAGTTAACTAAAGCAGTTTTGATCAAATGATCCTACATGAAATTACCTTACCCTGTCCAAAAGTGAGAGCAGTTTCTTCAGGCTACAAGACCTAGTAATGCTGAATGCTGAAATGAATAAATGCTTCAGTTTTCTAAATCTTGTAGTTTTCCAAATGATCCCACCCACAACCATTGTTATTTCTAAAGCTCCTCCCCTGCTTCTAATTTGCAGAAAAGTCTATTTTGGCCACATTTGCTGCCACCAGGTGGCACCTGTGGCAGTCCTGGTGCATGTGGTGCCCTAAGTGAGAAAATAAATAATCAGTTTTTAAGTTTTAAATGGTCAAAATTTTTGCTGATTATCCATTTGATTTTAGACAGAGCTTGTTTAAACAGAACTTCATTGAAACTAATTTTAATTTAATATACTTTTCTAATTACTCTCTCTGAAAAGTAATTTAATTACTCAATAAGTAACTCATTAATAATTACTTCTTAAAATCCCTATAAACCTTGACCAGATAGACAAAAGAAAGGAAACTCTTTTAATAATTTAAATATGAGTCAAACATGGAATAGTTTAGCCTTTCATAGCTTTTTAAAACATTTTAGCTTTATTAAAACATACTGTAATACTTATAATAATTTTTTTAGTAATAAATAGTGATGTCACGATACTAAAAATCTAGTATTTGGTACCGATACCAGTTAAAAGTGCACAATACTCCATACCAAGGTAAAAATATTTAAAGATACAAATAAAACAATGCTATATATTTGTAAGTAATATTACCTCAAAAATGTAATAATCAAATATAAAATAACTCTACATAGTCTTATATGTTAAATATAGATTAATCCTTATTAAAGAGTTTCTTTTGTTGTTTGATTATCATTTATAATACAGAAAGCCAATAGTAGACAGTAGCATGTTTTAAAGGCTGCTGTCACTAAGAACTAATGGATGGAGACAATCCCTTCTAACACGGTTACGTTGTGACGAAGTAACTGGACCGGACCATATTCGTTGTAGCGACGTACCAATTAACGTTTTAGGGACGTAACTTTGTGATTCCCATATTTATTGTGGCGACATTATAGCAGCACGTCTCTGTAACGTGAGGAGTACATCTCAGCGACCAAACTGGCACGTCCCATATGAAAAAAACCTGTATGTTTCATATACAGCAACTGTAACATCTTCCTTACTCAAATCAGCCAGAATTACCTTATGTGTTTCATATAAGTCCAGTACATGTCATATACAAAATCAGACCGATTATGGCCACTTTCATACTAAAAAGCACAGATACAACTTATATGTGATTTTGTAGGTCATATATGAATACTGTAAAATTCTTATGAGTTTTACATGACAACAGTATGCAATAGTATATGATTTTAGTAGAAAATGTGTATGAATCTCAGTAAATTTCCTAAACAAATCATTTAAAATTCTTGATTGAAACATATGCGAGTCATATAGGATTTATTTAAATTTTGCATCATTTGCTCATATAAATTTTATACAGATTTTATATGTTTTTAATAGGTAAATTGTCTGCCTGTTCTTCAAGCTTTATATGTTTCCACCTAATTCCTCGTATTTCTACATATAATTATATTATATGATTTCAGTCAATATTACAATATTTCTGCATATACAAATCATGTGATATGATTTGTATATGCAGATCATATATGTGTGTTCCTCAGCATGCGCTATGTGTGATCTTGTCTGTCTTATTTACTGTTGTCTGTCTACCAACATTTGGTTATTATGGTGAGTGAGCAGGTAAAGAAGTGTGTTCATCCCTGCCCTCGTTTCATTACGGGTGGGGATACACACGAGCTGTGTGTTGTTTCCCTGGGAGTGCAGCATGCCCAGGCAGCTCTTGTGTGCATTGTGATCAGTTCCCGCTGAGAACGCGGCGCTCCCGCCGAGCTCTCTTTGAGGAGAGCGGCTCGGTTCGCGTTCCTCAGGGCTCGGGTCCCACTTCTGCTGAGGCAGGGCGGTGCCTCATGTCCTGGGGTTGTCAGATGGATGTAGCGGAGGGGTTAGAGACAGGCCCAGCCCTATCTCGGCCCTCACCCGCTGCATCTAACTTGTCGATCCGGAGTCAGGAAGCACGTGTTGCGGTTTCTTCCGCTCCAGTAGACACAGTCACATTAATGGCATCCAGTTCTGAGGAATTGGACGTTGTGAGTGTGACTACGGGAGAAGACTCGCCACTTCAATCTCCCGCCAGTGAGGAGCTAGAGGAGGTGTTATCTCATGCCGTAGCTAGACTTTACATTGACTGGCCGGCTGAGAAACAGCAGCAACAGGTCAGAAGTAAGCTAGATGAACGCTTCCTACCATCAAGATCAGCTCAACCTCCACATCGGAGCTTACCATTTTTTCCCGACCTCCACACCGAGGTGTCGAGGTTGTGGAAGAAGCAGGTCTCATACCGTGTATACACACCACAGACATCTACCTACAGTAATGTGGTTGGTATGAGACGGCATGGTTATGGGGCGATGCCGAAGGCAGAAGAGACATTTGCGAGCCATCTCCCTCCTCATTCATCACCCCTAAAAGCCCCGAAATTGCCCACCAAGCCATTGAAAGCCACTTCATCATTGGTGGGCAAAGCGTACTCGGCTCCAGGTCAGGCAGCGGCATGTTTGCACACGATGTCTATACTGCAAGCATACCAAGCTGACCTGCTCAAGAACTTGGGAGAGAGTGATGTAGTGGGGATGGATATGATCCAACAACTGCTTCAGTCAGCTGACTTAGCCCTCCGTGCCACGAAGGAGACGGCCAAATCCATCGGCCAGTCTATGGCAGCCCTAGTGGCCACGGAGCGGCATTTATGGCTGAATTTGACGGATATTAAGGATAAGGACAAGTCCTTTCTCCTTGACGCCCCACGTCCCTCTGGCCTCTTTGGTGACGCCATTTCATCAGTCACCGAGAGGTTCATGAAATCTAAGAAACAGGCTGCAGCCCTGCAGCAGTTTCTTCTCCACCGATCCCAAGTCCCTGTGGCTGCTGGGCGGGAGCAGCCAAAGCCGAGTACGAGCTCCTCACATACTCACAGACAACACCAAAAGCAGAGTGTTGCTACCCTTACTCCCCCTCTGAGGAGCTGGGAGATGGGACAATGCTCTCAGGTGAAGTCCTCGAAGGGCAAGACAGATCTGAGGGCTGTCATTGCTGCTAAGAGGGCTTCGTCGAAGAAGTCCTGATGCCAAGAGCGTCAGGCTTCTGGGGGTGGTCCCCTCTGAAGGCATATGGCGTTCACCTCTTCCATCGGTGCCCGTGTGTCTTCGGTGCCCTCAGGATGCCGGGGCGCAGTGGTTCCCAGGCGTGTCACCCGAGGGTGGTTCGCGCTCTCTGAGGTAGCCAAGCGAGCGCGAAGGTAGCCATTGTTCCCTGCCTGTGCGCCACTTCAGGGCATTGTGCTGGCTGCCCATATTTCACCAGAGGCTAGCCTCGAGAGGCTGGTAACCTTAGTAGATTTTCTGACAGAGTGGAAAGGTCTGTCAAATATATCTCAGTGGGTCCTGCACACAGTGGAACAGGGGTATGCCATTCAATTCAGAACACGCCCACCCCGATTCAACGGGGTCCTGCCCACAGTGGTGAGCCCCGAGCAGACTCTGGTGATGGCACAAGAGGTACAGACTCTTCTGCGAAAGGAGGCTATAGAAAGGGTTCCTCCTCCCAGCAGGGAGTCAGGGTTTTACAGTCGTAACTTCATTGTGCCAAAGAAAGATGGGGGATTGCGTCCAATTTTAGATCTGCGTCAGTTAAACAGAACGGTTGCGAAGCTCAAGTTCAAGATGCTGACAGTAAAGCACATCATGTCACAAATCAGATCCGAGGACTGGTTTGTCAAGATAGATCTAAAAGATGCATATTTCCATGTATCAATCCTCCCGTAACACAGGAAGTTCCTAACGTTTGCTTTTTAGGGGCGAAGCATTCCAATATCGGGTTCTTCCCTTCGGCCTAGCACTGTCACCCCGCACTTTCACCAAGTGTGTAGACGAGGCTCTGTCACCCTTATGCATGCAGGGTATCTGCATATTAAACTACATAGACGATTGGTTGATTCTGGCTCAGTCAGAGCAGATTGCGGTTCAACATTGAGATGTTGTTCTCGCTCACATGAAAAAGTTGGGTTTGAGATTAAACGCAAAGAAAAGTGTGCTTTCTCCAGCTCAGAGGACCACTTATCTAGGCGTGGTGTGGGATTCTGTAATTATGCGCGCCCGTCTATCTCCGGCTCGTATAACATCGATTCTCCCGACCATCTCAGGCATAAATCTAGGCCAGTTACTTACTGTCAAACAGTTTCAGAGACTGTTAGGTCTTATGGCAGCAGCGTCCAACGTGATACCTTTTGGCCTGCTGAACATGAGACCACTACAGTGGTGGCTCAAAACCAAGGGGTTCTCTACGAGGGGGAATCTTTTTCGTATGAACAGAGTCACGCGGCGATGCCTTCGTGCTCTAGTTAAATGGAAGCAAGCTTGGTTTCTGTCCCAGGGACCTGTGTTGGGAGCTCTAGGTCGTCGTGTCACGCTAACGACAGATGCATCCCTCACGGGCTGGGGGGCGATCATGAGTGGTCGCTCGGCTCGAGGTCTTTGGCAGGACCATCATCTTTCTTGGCATATAAATTGCCTGGAGATGTTGGCGGTGTTTCTAGCATTGAAGCAGTTCCTTCCAGACCTCAGGGACCATCATGGGTTAGTCCGATCAGACAACACATCGGTGGTCTCATATATAAATCACCAAGGGGGTCTGAGATTGCGCCCGTTATACAAACTGGCACATCCGATTCTCTTGTGGTCNTTCCTCAGAGCAGTCTATATCCCGGGGTACCTGAATGTGGGAGCAGACATCCTGTTGAGGCAGGGACTGAGGCCCGGGGTATGGAGACTTCATCCAGAGGTGGTGAAGCTCTTATGGGAGAGCTACGGCAAAGCCCAAGTGGATCTGTTTGCGTCTCGAGAGATGACACACTGTCTACTGTGGTTCTCTATGTCAAGCCCAGCACCTCTTGGCCGAAGCTACCGCTGTACGCATTTCCCCCGATTGCGCTGCTCCCGGGAGTTCTGGAGAGAGTTCGCCATGACGGGGCCCGTCTATTATTAGTAGCCCCATTCTGGCCAGCCCGAGTATGGCTCGTGGACCTGATGTCCTTACTAGACGACCCTCCAATGGAGATTCCGATCAGGATGGACCTTCTCGCTCAGGCGAGCAGGTCAATCCTTCACCCCCGCCCGGAGATATGGAAGCTGTGGGCGTGGCCTCTGAGGGGGCACAGCTCATAAGCTCCGGTCTCTCAACTCAGGTTGTTGAGACCATTCTCCAATCCAGAGCTCCTTCCACGAGGAAACTTTATTCCCTGAAGTGGGAATTATTCACTTCATTGTGCGAAAATCACCAGTGGGATCCAGTTCCAGGAATTCCTACAGGAAAGGTTTTCTACAGGGCTATCCCCCTCTACACTGAAGGTGTACGTGGCGGCCTTAGCTGCTTACCACGCTCCTTTAAGTGGAGTATCTTTGGGGAGAGACCCACTTATAACTCGTTTCCTCAGTGGTACTTTGAGGCTTAGACCTGCAGCTTGCACAAGAGTACCGACCAGGGATTTGGCCGTTGTATTACAAGGCCTTTCTATGGCCCCCTTCGAGCCTATCGAAGAGGTTTCAGAGAAATTTCTCACTCTAAAGGTTTTGTTCCTTCTTGCTATTACATCTTTTAAAAGAATTGGAGACATTCAAGCCCTGTCGGTATCTCCATCGTGCCTAGAGTTTGCGCCTGGTATGGTCAAGGCTTTTTTTGCATCCAAGACCGGGCTATATCCCTAAGGTTTACATTTACATTTATGCATTTGGCAGACGCTTTTATCCAAAGCGACTTACATTGCATTATACTATACATTTGTATCTGTGTATGTGCAATCCCTGGGATCGAACCCATAACCTTGGCATTGCTAGTGCCACGCTCTAACCACTGAGCTACAGGAAAGGTTCTTACTAATACTGTGAGACCTATCGTTCTGCAGGCCTTCTGTACTCCTCCATTTCTGACGTCGGACCAGGAAAAGCTTAATCTTCTGTGCCCAGTTAGAGCACTGGATGCTTATGTCCACAGTGCTGCCATGTGGAGAAAGTCAGATCAACTATATGTCTGTTTTGGGTCACCTAGGAAAGTTGTCCGTGCATCCAAGCAGAGAATGAGCAAGTGGGTGGTCGAGGCCATCTCACTTCCCAGCCAGCAATGACACGTGGGGCCCAGATGGGTTAACTACGGGCTGTGTGGGCATGGGCTTTGGCTGGGTGAAATCAGCGGGTCCCATGTAGGTTTTGTAGTACGAGTCCCACATAGGAAGCCCATATGAGCTGATTACATGGGCCCCATAAGGGACAGGCATGGGCCAAGTGGGCATGGGTTTGATCTGGGAACACATATATGGGTCTTGCATGGCATATTTATGGGCCAAGTGAGCATGGGTTTGAACTGGGAATGCACATATGGGTCCTGCATAGAATTTTTATGGGCCAAGTGGGCATGGGTTTGAACTGGGAACACATACAGTACAGTCCAAAAGTTTGGAACCACTAAGATTTTTAATGTTTTTAAAAGAAGTTTCGTCTGCTCACCAAGGCTACATTTATTTAATTAAAAATACAGTAAAAAACAGTAATATTGTGAAATATTATTACAATTTAAAATAACTGTGTACTATTTAAATATATTTGACAAAGTAGTTTATTCCTGTGATGCAAAGCTGAATTTTCAGCATCGTTACTCCAGTCTTCAGTGTCACATGATCCTTCAGAAATCATTCTAATATGCTGATTTGCTGCTCAATAAACATTTATGATTATTTTTTAATGTTGAAAACAGTTGTGTACTTTTTTTTTTCAGGATTCCTTGATGAATAGAAAGTTCAAAAGAACAGCATTTATCTGAAATACAAAGCTTCTGTAGCATTATACACTACCGTTCAAAAGTTTGGGGTCAGTAAGAATTTTTATTTTTATTTTTTTGAAAAGAAATTAAAGAAATGAATACTTTTATTCAGCAAGGATGCATTAAATCAATCAAAAGTGGCAGTAAAGACATTTATAATGTTACAAAAGATTAGATTTCAGATAAACACTGTTCTTTTGAACTTTCTATTCATCAAATAATCCTGAAAAAAAATATTGTACACAAATATTTTGTACAATTGTACACATTAAATGTTTCTTGAGCAGCAGATCAGCATATTAGAATGATTTCTGAAGGATCATGTGACACTGAAGACTGGAGTAATGATGCTGAAAATTCAGCTTTGCATCACAGGAATAAATTACTTTGTCAAATATATTTAAATAGTACACAGTTATTTTAAATTGTAATAATATTTCACAATATTACTGTTTTTTACTGTATTTTTAATTAAATAAATGTAGCCTTGGTGAGCAGACGAAACTTCTTTTAAAAACATTGAAAATCTTAGTGGTTCCAAACTTTTGGACTGTACTGTATATGGGTCTTGCATGACATATTTATGGGCCAAGTGGGCATGGGTTTGATCTGGGAACACATATATGGGTCTTGAATGGCATATTTATGGGCCAAGAGGGCATGGGTTTGAACTGGGAATGCACATATGGGTCCTGCATAGAATTTTTATGGGCCAAGTGGGCATGGGTTTGAACTGGGAATACATATATGGGTCTTGAATGGCATATTTATGGGTCAAGTGGGCTTGGGTTTAAACTGGGAATGCACATATGGGTCCTACATAGAATTTTTATGGGTCAAGTGGGCATGGGTTTGAACTGGGAAAACATACAGGTCCTTCTAAAAAAATTAGCATATTGTGATAAAGTTCATTATTTTCCATAATGTAATGATAAAAATTAAACTTTAATATATTTTAGATTCATTGCACACCAACTGAAATATTTCAGGTCTTTTATTGTTTTAATACTGATGATTTTGGCATACAGCTCATGAAAACCCAAAATTCCTATCTCAAAAAAATAGCATATTTCATGCGACCAATAAAAGAAAAGTGTTTTTAATACAAAAAAAGTCAACCTTCAAATAATTATGTTCAGTTATGCACTCAATACTTGGTCGGGAATCCTTTTGCAGAAATGACTGCTTCAATGCGGCGTGGCATGGAGGCAATCAGCCTGTGGCACTGCTGAGGTGTTATGGAGGCCCAGGATGCTTCGATAGCGGCCTTAAGCTCATCCAGAGTGTTGGGTCTTGCGTTTCTCAACTTTCTCTTCACAATATCCCACAGATTCTCTATGGGGTTCAGGTCAGGAGAGTTGGCAGGCCAATTGAGCACAGTAATACCACTGTCAGTAAACCAAGTGGTTTTGGCACTGTGAGCAGGTGCCAGGTCGTGCTGAAAAACTAAATCTTCATCTCCATAAAGCTTTTCAGCAGATGGAAGCATGAGGTGCTCCAAAATCTCCTGATAGCTAGCTGCATTGACCCTGCCCTTGATAAAACACAGTGGACCAACACCAGCAGCTGACATGGCACCCCAGACCATCACTGACTGTGGGAACTTGACACTGGACTTCAGGCATTTTGGCATTTCCTTCTCCCCAGTCTTCCTCCAGACTCTGGCACCTTGATTTCCGAATGACTTTGGACCACTGAGCAACAGTCCAGTGCTGCTTCTCTGTAGCCCAGGTCAGGCGCTTCTGCCGCTGTTTCTGGTTCAAAAGTGGCTCTGTGCACAAAATTGCACGGTGGCTCTGGATGTTTCTACTCCAGACTCAGTCCACTGCTTCCGCAGGTCCCCCAAGGTCTGGAATCGGTCCTTCTCCACAATCTTCCTCAGGATCCGGTCACCTCTTCTCGTTGTGCAGCGTTTTTTGCCACACTTTTTCCTTCCCACTGAAGTGCCTTGATACAGCACTCTGGGAACAGCCTATTCGTTCAGAAATTTCTTTCTGTGTCTTACCCTCTCGCTTGATGGCCTTCTGGACAGCAGTCAGGTCGGCAGTCTTAACCATGATTGCGGTTTTGAGTAATGAACCAGGCTGGGAGTTTTTAAAAGCCTCAGGAATCTTTTGCAGGTGTTTAGAGTAAATTAGTTGATTCAGATGATTAGGTTAATAGCTCGTTTAGAGAACCTTTTCATGATATGCTAATTTTTTGAGATAGGAATTTTGGGTTTTCATGAGCTGTATGCCAAAATCATCAGTATTAAAACAATAAAAGACCTGAAATATTTCAGTTGGTGTGCAATGAATCTAAAATATATGAAAGTTTAATTTTTATCATTACATTATGGAAAATAATGAACTTTATCACAATATGCTAATTTTTTGAGAAGGACCTGTATATGGGTCTTGCATGATATATTTATGGGCCAAGTTGGCATGGGTTTGAACTGGGAACACATATATGGGTCTTGCATGACATATTTATGGGCCAAGTGGGCATGGGTTTGATCTGGGAACACATATATGGGTCCTGCATGGCATATTTATTGGCCAAGTGGCCATGGGTTTGGGTGATTGGTTCAGGTCCAGCAATATTACCTAATGCTCATCTACAAACAAGCATCAAAAATAAAATAAAATAAAATAAGCTTAACTTAGGATATCAAGGGGAGCCTTATCATTCAAGCTCCTCTTGGCAAAGCAAAATCTGCTCATCACAACATGGCAGACAGAGCATCATTCTGCTTGCTTCGATGCTGGACAGGACGAGGAAAAAAGAAAAAAAGAAAAAAAAGGACTTGCAGGAGGCCTCATCATCAATCTGTCTGCCACTTCTGTGTTGTTAGATGTCCTTGGACCAAGGAGTAGCATGTGTTTCTATCAAGGTGTAGCTCATACACCAACAATGACTGATGTGTTGGCTTTAAAAGGTACAGTAGATCTGTTTGGTTAGGCTATCTGAAGATCTTCAGGATGCTTTGACATATACATGGTTTATGGTTTAAGACGGTAAAGGGAGGGGCTGAGGTAGTTAAAGAAGTAGGCCTGTAAGTACAGAGGCCCTTTCAATTTAAGTAAAAGAATAAAGCTGCAGAAAGCCTTC
>RJVU01042556.1:0-11396 GCA_003731715.1 Anabarilius grahami
AGTATGGTGTTCCTAATAATCCTTTAGGTGAGTGTATATATATATATATACATATGTATGGGTTATTAATTATAGCAAATTATGCTGTATATCAGTTATTTTAAGTTAATTATCTTATTGCCATGGTTCAAATACTTCTTTCTTTTGTATTCTGTAAAGAATTTTTTTTAAAAGATAAAGCACCTCTGCCTTTTCAAGGATTATTATAATGTACATAACACATTGATATTTCAGATACCTGGTCACATCAGAAGAACTACAGAGGAGGTGCTCTCCCCCAGAGAGTTACTCTGCAAACACTGTAGTAGCTTATCTACGGAAAGGCCAAGGGACAAAAAAAGAAAATTACAGAGAAGTTGGCAGAGTTGGAGGTGAACCCCTCAAAGCGCACAAAGTTAACTTCACAGTGCTCCAAACTTTGGGAAGGTAAAAATATAATAGTAGTAATAACTCTGAAGGGAATTCTGAGACCAGTATCCTTGTTTTGTGGTTTTGAATCATAAGTTTCTTTGCTTTTCCCACTTGATTTGGTCGATCTTTCACATGCAAAGTAAAAGTAGTCTTTATGAGTAGACACAGGGGACTTGAAGGTGCTTTTGGTTTCCTCCTCCAGTTTCTTAATGTAACCCTGCATGAAATCAGTCTCTTCTCCAGAAAAAGGTATGACCTCTTGAATGACTCTGGCATCCCTTACTTTCTTTAACTTTCGCCTTATCCCATCAAGCCAAATAAAATGATTTCTTAAAAAAAAGTAGTACTACACAGTACTGCAGCCCTGAGAGCAGCATATAGTACACTACAATAACAGTGATATGAATCTATTGAGTACTGCAGCCCTGAGAGCAGCATATAGTACACTAAAATAACAGCGATATGAATCTATTGAGTACTGCAGCCCTGAGTGCAGCGACTCAAATTCCCGACCGAAAACGGATTCCTCGTTCTATTTCTGTCCACCTGCTTTGCAACGGTCGTCTTGTTGCGTTCAGTGTAGACAGCTGTCGCTGCGCCGCGATAAAAGATCGCGTCTGGTGTACACACGGTGTAACTCCTGCTTTAAGAGCAGCATAGTAGACCAAAAATAACATCAATATGAAATTATTTAGTTTCTGTGTTCGCATATATCGGCTTTACAGACAGCTGAAAATCATGTTTAACCCCAGATTTAGACCAATAGCACCTTAGTGCAGTGGAGTTAGCAGTCGAATCAAAATACAAATGATCCGATATTAGACGATGATAGTTCTGTGCATTTTCAATGTTCCACTGATTATCTTAGTACACTTTAGAGGCCGTTTATCTCAGAATTTCAACAAAATATATTGTAAATTCACTTACTTCTACAAAACCTGCTAACCTCTATCAAGCGTTGATAACGTCTCTATAGAATCCCGCCAAATAAAAAAAAAAAAAAAACCTTGATCCCGCCTCTGCTTCAATTTCATTGGTTGAATCTGTAAACCAATCATTTTCCTTTCTGCCCTTAGAACATGTTTGAGTAAGTAAAACTCCCATCTGCCGGTACACATGGCAAGCAACAGGAGGGCTGCCGAATAAGGTCCAGAGGAGTGGCACACTAGGTGATGTACTTGGTCTTCTCAAGGCAGCTGCTACAACATTTCTGCATCACTGTTTTGTAAAGAGAAAACAAAGCAGGCCAAAATATTTCAAGCAAAAACAGACAAGGAAACTGTGGTGCTGCAGGTAGACTTTGCCGAAAACGACACCGCTGTTTACCAAGATCAGATCCAGTCAGCACACTGGCATCAAAGACAAGTGTTTCCCTGTGTCTGATGGAGATCCAGAGTCGTATCCTATTGTGAGTGACAGCCTGGAACACGACAAGACGTCTGTGGCAGCGTTCCTCACTAAGATTGTGTGTTTGCTGTAGTTCAGTAGGCAAGTGGCAACTATAAAGTCAAAACTGAATTCCAAGATCAAGCTTATGTATTATTGTGCAGTAGAAGTATTTTCCTGCTCATCTGAGCACACACAGAGTGTTCGCTCACTGCCGACACTACATTCAAACGGCTGCGTGCGTTTAATATTGTAAGAAACCATTGATGCTTTTGGGAAACGCAGCCCAGAACAATGCTTAACAGAAGACAGAACAACATAATATGTTTGACTTATTTCACAACAAACAAAATGAAATAGTAGCCTACATAGTTTTTGCAATTACGTTTATTTAAATTGAACATTTAAAGTTCGTATTGATGTTCTGTTCTGTAACTACACTGTCAGAATACAAAGTTTGCATTTTATGGGTGCAACAGCCTGTCACTGGCAGTCCCTTACCATTACTACAGTGACCATAGTTCAGCTAAGCCTATAGTATTTGTAGATTTCCATGGTTACCACTACAAATAAACATTTTAACCATGTGTAAACAAAAATATAATCTAAAAAAATTGCAATTAAGGCGTATTGAATGTTAAAATACCTTTCAAATATAATGTTAAGTGGGTACCATTACCCAGCCATTTTACTCATAGTAATTCAATAATTTAAGGACTTAAATTATTACTAATTTAATAACTTAAATTCAGATTAGAGGTATCGAATCAGTATCGATATCGAAAATAAAGTAAGTGGTATCGCCCATCCCTAGTTATAAATAAAAAAAAAATTCTATTGCTTAACTCTAAAAATTAAAATAGTTGGATTTACTTAAACAAGCCAGTGTCAAGTGGTTCCACGAAACGATATTGAGTAATTTGTACATAAGATGAACACATTTATTGACTTAATTTTCCTTATTAAATGAACTCTTTGCTCTATAAAACAAATTCAACAGAATTGAGAGCAGGAATTCCATCCTAAACATGTGTATATGAGGCTAAACACAGACGACAGTCTTCTGCATAATGGTAACCACAAAATTCAAACATTACCGAAACTCCTCTAAATGTCCAACATAACTGAACATTAAACACTATCATGAACAAACAACATCATTCCCTTTACTGAAAAACACATAAAATAACACTTTAATCCCTAAATTTACTCTCCTAAGCATGCTGGGAACTACGGATCCACTGCCCACTTAGTTATGTCAACATACATTTGTGCATTTCACTCAGCAATGTTAAGTTGACTGAACAAACACTTATTAAGTAAAGCTGACAATACTCATTTTTAGTAGAAACAATGCAGTTAACTAATGTTCATGTAGTTACGCAAGTCTTTTAAGAACAAGGGTGGTTTGAGTGAAACTAACAGTGAAAGTGTCCGTACCCTTTTTAGTGAGAAGGATGGGCCTGAATGTTTGCACACAAATCATCGAAATGTGGGGTAATGGATGACAGTTTTACTCTCAAATCATTCTCGGCATCTAGCTTTGGTCGATGGTTTTCAACATTGTCAGTGCAGAAATCCTGCCTCACGTAAGTATGTGGTTGCAAAGGGCATCAACACTTTAAGTGCTTGTTTTGACAATCCTGGATATTCCACCAGAAATCCACCAGTGACTTATTTTGAAAAAGCATGTTGCGTCTCGCATCAGACGATAACTCCAGTAGCTGTTCTTGCTCTTGAAATGAGAGAAGATTAGAGAGATTTGCTACGTCAGTAGACTCATCGATTTGCAGAGAGAAGAATTCACTTTTTTTATTCTGCTTATTAGCTGGCTGAGGATGTCAGTAGATATTGAATCAATGCGACGGGCCACAGTATTGTCGGAGAGAGGGATTTTGTCCAGCTTTCTCTCCGAGCACACAGTTTACCATGTGTTTGGCACAGATTTTCTCCCATTGTGTGGGGCATACCTCTTTTAGCTACGGGGTGGCTCGCCAGATATGAAGCTTTCTGTGCATTTTTGGAAGCAACTAAGCCTGAATAGGAGCGGATCATTTTCTTCTTCTGCAGAAAAAACTTGCAGGCATGTCTTGTAAGTGACTATGTCTTGTTTGCAAGTTCCGGACCACATATGAGGGCTTGCTAAAACTTCTCCACAGGCTACACATTGCGGGTTCGGACTTTCTGCATCATCAATCCATGTAAACTTTCCTGTAGCTCAGTGGTTAGAGCATGGCACTAGCAATGCCAAGGGTCATGGGTTCGATCCCAGGGATTGCACATACTCCGATACAAATGTATAGTATAATGCAATGTAAGTCGCTTTAGATAAAAGCGTCTGCCAAATGCATAAATGTAAATGTAAACACGAAACCAATGTAACTGTCACAGTATTTGCGTTTCTTACTTGACATTTTCTCTCTCTAATGTAGGCCTATTTCTCTTGACAGGTACATCTCTGTTACGTTTGTCTGTTCCTGTTCAGGTTTCTCCATATATTCACCACCGGAGGAATATATACACCTCCACAGATGATGCCGAATCGATGTAGGTGGCTCTCTGTCCCTTGATTTCTTTAAAGTGCCAGTTTTTAACCAGGTGTCCATTTTGATGTATGTAGTAAGATAGTAAAAAATAGTGTAGTAAAAATACATTAATGCATGATTTAGCACCAAACATGAAAAGGGCGGGGCTAATCTGATAATATATATCTGATATAATATGTGTAATTTAAAAATGAGTAATTTATCAATAAAACTTTTACAGAAGTTAAATATGTAAAAATAACAAAGAGACCATTTTTCCGCAATTACAAACAAACATTCTCTCGCACACCCCCGGTGGTCAGTCTGAACACCCCTAGTTCTAGTAGATGGGAAGTAACGTTAGATAAACCCCGCTGCTCGTTGATGATGATATATATAGACCGATCGTGAAATTTCAATACGCATGTTCTATCGAAAGGTTCGATCCTCATAAAAAACAAATACATTTTAAACCAGAAATTTTATTTATTTAGCACGAAATTCAGTGCGTAAGCTTCTAAATGGAAAATAAACTAATTTTAGCAAATAATTGTGTAGGAATGAAGTACTTCTGCTCATCTGAACATAGGCTGACGGTTCGCTCAGTGTTTGTTCAAATAGGGCTGCGCCTCATCAGCACAGAAAAACAAACGGAAGTTATTTCACAATAAACAAACTGAAATACACAACAGTTCAAAATGTTTTTTTAAAGGAAATTAATACTTTCATTCAGCAAGGATGCATTAAATTGATCAAGAGTGACATTAAAAGGCTTTAAGCAAGACGACCACAAGCTGGATTGTGGAGTTTCATTTTATAGACTTACTTTACCAGCAAACCACATCACTTTTCTGTTGGTTTATCACTTTCAGGACTTTGTATATACACCGGTGGACACTTTCACATTGGGACTTTCAATGCACTAGGATTCTTATGGACTGTTTTATGGTAAAAAGGGAGTCCAAACCCTCACACAGTTTAATCTGACCCATTTTTAATCCACGTAAAATCAACCAAACGTTACAATACATATTTAGATGATCAGCCAGTCTGTGTTCTGATGGCTTGATATTTCATATTTAGGTTTAACCTAGTCACTGTTGTGGCAGAGAAAAGGGCTAGCTTGTTTTTATTTCAAGGTTCAAAATTGTTTAAAAAAAAAAGTTGTAAATGTCAATTTTAGAAGACCAGGGTTTCCCCTACCATTATATAAGGGCGGTGCCCTGCCCTCCAAACGGCTCGCCCCGCCCTCCAAACGGCTCTGAGCATCACAGAACAGCCCGTCAGCGCCAGTCAATTTTGATAGCAGGTCATTTTATTGTATTATGATTCGACCAATAATATGTTTGATTCTTTATTACAAATGATGCATGTAATTTCAGGCAACACTGTCCTTGCATCATCTGAGCCCACAGTTGTCCTGGAACGTGAAGCTGTGGTGGGGGCGTTCAAGTGCTTGTACTGGCTAATAAAGCACAGCAACTATCCAGCCTTGCTGCAACTAGCTAATCTTTTGGGCTGCACCTATTTTGACAAGCTCAATGTAAGCTTCTTTTGTAAATCTTCACCATACTTCTTATGTGATTCCTATATTGACAAGTAATTGGAAGTTTCTTGCATACAATTAGTTAAAGAATTCATACTGCATTTTCTTGTCAAGCATCTTTTCAATTTTCTAGATTGGCAAAAGCACCAATTATAGATAATTGATGAAATGCTTGAAATTCTGGCAACTGACATTGAAGCATTTATTTTCTTCTCATCCTTGCCGGAGTTTTTAAATCCTGTGATGAGGCAACACGAAGGCTTGGTGAAATGGGGAGAGCAATTTTTCGGGCTACCATGCCATTGAAAGATTGAGAGATTGTCAGGTGGGATCTGTTTTGATGACAAATCAACAAGAGCTGCAAGAAGAGAAACACAAGCTGGCACCCATCCGTGAACTGTGGGGGAAATGGGTAGAAAGGCTTCCCATGATGTATAATCCTGACTTGAATGTAACTGTAGATGAATGCTTGATTGCAGATTGACAGCATATGTCGAGCAAACCAGCCAAATATGGTCGCAAAATCTGGGCAGCTGTGATGCCAAAAGCAGCTACCGCTACAATATGCAGGTGTACACTGGCAAACCTGCAGGAACACAACACGAGCGAAACCTGGGCAAACGTGTGGTGCTTGAAATGCTACGTGATCTTGAGGCGAACATTGTCACGTGTGACAGTTTTTTCACCTCCTATGGTCTTGGCACAGAGCTCTTACAGCAAAAGCTAAGGGCGATAGGAACTGTGCAAAAAAACAAGCCAAGTGCATTGGTGAAGAGAACAAAACGGACTCGTTTTTCATCTTTGCGTTCACCGAAACACACACCATCGTGTCTTACTGCCCAAAAAAGAGCAAGAACGTGATTCTTATGAGCACTGCACACAAGGATGCAGCAGTCAGTGACCGTGAGGACAGAAAACTAAAAATGATCTAGACTACAACACTACCAGAGGTGGAGTGGACAATCTAGACATGGTATGTGCTACTTTGCATTTGTTCAATGCTAAAGAAGGCAAGTGTGACTCCTAAACGAAGAGGGCCAGAGGGTTAAACAATATTTCTTGATCACAACCTGAGAGAATTAATATACTAGCAATTCAACCAGTTCGTTTGCTTAAAGGTGGTACAGAGGATCTTTTCGTCGCCTGAGTTTTTGAAATGAGCGCATGCGTAAGAACAACCCCCCTCCATTTCGAGGGAACGCCTCTCAAAACTCGTGCAGGAGTATTGGAACACGAGTGTTTACCGCCGGCATTCGCTGTGTTATTAAGCCGGGCACACATTTAACGACTAGCTAAAACATTCTAAGACTGTGCTCAACATACAGCGATTGTTTCCTGCTCCTGAAGCAGATTTATATACTTTCACATGGAATTTGAACACCGACTGTAATCGCAGACTGAACGCAACTGGCTCTGACTGGACGCGTTTGAGCGCGATCAGTCATAAGTATCAATTTACATTCATAATCGGCCTTACAATCGACTTAAAGCCGCGCACACTTAGTGGATTGATTATGTCGGACTCACCGCAGGTAACTCATAATCTGCAGTTGTTACTCCTGTCTCCTGACAAAAACATTGCATGCGGCGCCTGTGGAGTGTGGAAAGTTACTGGAGCGCGCAGCCGCGCGTCTCTCACAAGGAACGTCATGGCAGTGATTGACAAGCCAGAGGGCCAATCGTTTACAGTGAGTGGACTGGCTTTGCAGGAAGGAAATCTTCGTGGATCTGTTGCCGGGTTACTCGCCGTTTCTCTGCGTCTCTGTATTTTCCTGGCAACAAAGGACTTCTCCGGCGAAGTTCAATGAAGGTTCTTGCAGAAAGTTTGAGTTTTAGTGAGCTCTTGAAGAGGTCTAACATGCAGGCAGGACGATGGTTGGCAAAAAGCAACGAAACAATGCGTGATATTACTTTTTAAACAGGTTCGTTAGCTCCACCCTTTTGTGTTTTAACCAATCAGATATGTTTTTTTGGGCGGGTCCTACGCCCAACTCTCCTGTGTCCCACATGTAATTAGCATGTCCACCTGGTCCTTTGTTCGCAAACTTTATGGAGTCTGGTCAGCACTTTGAGAAATTAATTTCCCTAGTTCAAATATATCTTACACAAACCATTTTTGCACCAAAATACTGGAAATCGTTCACACATCATACAGATACCAAACTTAATAATTGAGGTAGACTTTTCCAAGAATTTAGCTGCAATAAAACGTTTAAACACAGAAAGAACTACACAGGTTATATAAAACAAAAATAAAAGATGCATAAAACTATATGTTTAAGGCTACTTCTGCATGGGTGAGCGGGATGAATAATACGCGGCATACGTTCATGTCTAGAAGATCTACGCATTTCCAAACTGAAGACATTTATATCTCATATCTTCAACCTGCTGAAATGTTCCTATAAATGTATTTCCCTTAAATGTGCATTCTGAATAATAAATAAATGTTTTTTCCTAACTACCCTGCTGCAGTCCAGTGCTCGTCTTTTTATTAAGTCTTTTTATGAGTTTTTCTCTTACTGATTGTATTTCATTTCACATTGTTATTCATTTACATTTTCAAATGAATTTGACTGATGAGCTCCCTTACGAAAATGAACCATGTTTTTTTTTTTTTTTTTGCGGGTTGATTACTTGTATTACCACAGTTTTACTACAAATACCATAGTTGATTTGTGGTTACCATAGTTTAACTATAACACAATAATGACTAAAATATTTAATTCAAATGAATAAATATGTTCATTGTGATCTCATTCGTCAGGTCTCACACACACATTTGACATTTATTCAACAGTGCTTTGATCTGCCTGCATTGACACTATTCTTTAAGAGCTGCTGTGCAGCCAAAAACATCATTTAGTATAATTTTAATTTATAATTTAAAAAGTTGTTTTGCTAATGGGGATCAATTTCGCTCAGGTCAGTCATTTAATGTATTACTACACTACTAAGGGATGCGGTAACAAGTGAACACGATAATGTTTGCTTATCCCTAAACTTATTACTTGTAATTTATCTCTCTCCTAAACTTATCTAAAGTGGTGGATTTACTAACTTACTGATCTGTTGTGACTATGCCGAAGGCAAAAGCGGTGCAGACCGACTCAAATGCTGAGACGGTCACAATGGCGTCCCTTACTCACTTGCTTGAGTCTCTCCGAACCGCCATCTCCGAGGATTTCAAACAAACTTTTTCAGCCCTTGAGACCAAGTTGAACGGTGTCATTACTACCGTGACAGAACACGCTGAGAAACTCGAAATCCTTGAGAGTGAAGGTGACGCGCGAGAGTTATGCCTGAAGGCTGCCAAGGAAACTATCACTAAGCTCCAGACAGACCATGCCAAACTAGCAACTAAAATCGTCGACCTCGAATCACGGAGCCGGCGTAACAACATCAGGGTCATTGACTACTACAAGACTACGTGACATGTGGCCAAGTATGGTGACCCATACTCGGAATTTGTGCTCTGCATTTAACCCATCCAAGTGCACACACACACCGTGAACACACACCCGGAGCAGTGGGCAGCCATTTCTGCGGCGCCCCGGGGAGCAGTTGGGGGTTCGGTGCAGTGTTGTTTTTGGCAGCCCTTTTAGTTTTAGTCTTTTGGACGAAAATGCTTTTTAGTTTTAGTCACATTTTAGTCACTTATAAACTTGATAGTTTTAGTCAAGTTTTAGTCGACGAAAACACAAAAAGGTTTTAGTCAAGTTTTAGTCGACGAAAACGCAAAAAGGTTTTAGTCAAGTTTTAGTCAATTTTAGTAAAAAACAAAAATGTAGTCTTTTACAAATTAATTTAGGTTAAAAAATTATTGGAAATGGACTTAGGTTTGACAGGTTGTAACAAGTGTTGCAATTCATAAAACAACAGTTAACCTTAAAAGCGCTGCTCAAGTGCGCATTTAAAAGTACACGGCAGAAAGCGAAGAAACGTCGAGCGCACAATTCCTAATGTAACGTATATCTGTCCAACAGTTTATTGATCATTTGTTTCTTCAGTTTTAAATTCCAGTTATTGTGCGATTGATGCCAATTCATAGTCCCTGTGATGTGTGTGATCTAACAGGCACACGCTAGCGAGTCGTTTAAAAACAGCAACAAACATCAAATACAAATACACAACTTTAATTTAATGATGTAAATACACTTCTGTACCTCACATTAAGCTATGAAATGGCTTCAGATGACTTTGTGAAATTATATTCAGACCCTCTCAGACCCAAGTCACCCAAACTGACGTGAAAAAAGCGGGAGGTGCTGATAAGCGCGCTGTTTGCATCCCTGAGTTAGTGCAACCAAGCTAACGTTAATATTAGCCTGAAGTTAGCAGCAAATTTGCGCCAGTAGATATATGCAAAACCTTAAGCTTACCATGAAATGTGTCACAAGCCGATTGTCGAGTAAAATTGAATGTATATGATATGCTAAAAGCGTGACTTGTTAGTTAACTTAGATGTGTGGCGAGTGACCAGCCGCAGGTGTGTTGTCGTGTGGAATCTGGTGTGCGGCATAGCGGCAGCCGGGTGGTGGGCGTACCCAAAACAAGGATAGGAAGCGGCAGATTTCACGCAAAATAGGCAGAAATGACATGCATGGTGAATGTCAGACTTATAATCATTTTCGTTACGTCTCATCTCGTCAACGAAAACTCGAAAACGTCTCGTCATGTTTTAGTCACATTAGAGCCATTTTTAGCTAGTCATCGTCGCGTTATCATCATAAAAAAAAGGTGCGTCAACGAAATCATTTCGTTATCGTCATCGTTGACGAAAACAACATTGGTTCGGTGCCTTGCTCAAGGGTCTCACCTCAGTCGTGGTATTGAGGGTGGGGAGAGCGCTGGACATTCACTCCCCTCACCGACAATCCCTGCCGGACCTGAGACTCGAACCCATGACCTTTGGGTTACGAGTCCGACTCTCTATCCATTAGGCCAATGTCAAATGTGTGTGCGAGACCATTAGGCCACTAGGCTCTATCCATTAGGCCACGACTGATTGGTGTACCTGAATCTGTGGAGGGGCCACAACCGACAGCTTTCTTCACCAAGATGCTTGAGGAGGTCTTTGGAGGGGTCCTCGATTCGCCTGTGGAATGTGAATGGGCTCATAGAGCCCTGGCATTTAAACCTCCATCCAACCAGCGGCCAAGACCGATCATCATTCGTCTCCTCAGGTTCCAGGTAAAGGATAAGATCATCCGCCATGCACGGACCATGAGGGGTAGGCTGAAATTTCGGGGCCATTCCATCCTTGTATTTGAGGATTATCCTCCAGAGGTTGTGGAACAGCGGAAAGAGTTTAAAACGGTCATGTCGGAGTTGTACGAGCATGGATTCAAGCCGGCCCTGCTCTACCCGGCTAGGCTTTATATCAAGATGGAGTCGGGAGGTAAGAAATACTTTCCCACTGTAGCTGAGGCTGAATGTTTCATTGCCTCCTTGCCTTCGCGGATCACTTAGATCACTTGAAAAAACCTTGAATACTCTCTAACACTTGATGGGTGCTCCATTAAATC
>RJVU01042557.1:0-11967 GCA_003731715.1 Anabarilius grahami
CCATGCCTCTCCCTGCACCGGCATGAGGTCTCCAGGGTGCCCACCCCCCTGTAATGTCACAGATCCCTTGTCTCCTGCACTCCAATTCCCATGATCCTTCTGTTCTCCACACCTGCACTCACTTCCCTCGTCATCTCCCCATCTTCACTGATCATCGTCACCTGGACTTTCTCGTCAGCACTCCCTATTTATATGGACTCACTCCCTTCACTCCTTGTCTGTTCTTAATGTTGCTATATGTGTTTGGACGTTGTCTCTCTCAGTTATATCAATAAAACCCATCTATTGTGGAAAGTCCGTATCAGCCTCCTCTCTACAACAACCAGACCGTAACAATATTCCAGTTCGTTGATGCAATTTAGTTTCTTCAGGTGGACACAAGCTCAAGATGACACTGCAGACGGAAGAAGGAAATAGTATGAACTCTGGCAGTATGTGCTTGAATGTTGCGAGTGATAAGGGAAAGTCCAGAGTAGTTGTATTCTTTTGGGTGTTTTTCTTGAGGAGGATGAATGTTCAGGTCAAAAGGTTAAACCTATTTTCAGTATGAGTATTTTACCTGTGAGTATTCCAGAGTGAGTGGTGGGTTATCATAGTGCACGATGATACCTGCCACACCCATGTTACGTTGAATGGGGTTAGACGTGATGTGACAGAACTGAAATGTATCAGGAGGTAGTACTCAAATTGAGCCCTGGACCTGTTTATTTCGTTCATTAGAGATGTCAAGGACATGGCCTGCTCAGATAAATGTATAGGAATGTCGAGGCGACATTAAATTTTTGAGGGGAGAATGTGGGAAGCATAGGAAATATCCTTATAAATTGTGAACCCCCCCCTTTAAAAGAAACTACAGATGTTTTGTTTTGTTAAATTGTTATTTTATTAAATTTAATGTTCTTTTATTTACAATTGTTTATTTACTTTCATTTTGGAGATGGTTAAAAATACATAGCATTATCAGGCTCTGGCTGGGCAGCTAGAGGAGTTGCCGGGGTCCGAGGGTTGTTTTCCGGGGTCCTGCAAAGAGAAAGAAAGGAGAGAAAAAAGAGAAGAATGATGCACGATGATGTGCGCGCTGTTAAGTTTTGTTTATTTCTGCTTTAATAAATACCACTTGATTTCCATTTCATCACGCTTGTCTACAGCTTTGTATACTAAGTGTGCAACAAATATCTCGGATGACGTCGTTGATGAAGAAGACTGATGGACTGTTGGATAGCCCGTAGGGCATAACGAGAGTCTCATAGTGACCGGTGGCAGTGGAGAAGGCTGTTTTCCACTCATCTCCCTCCCTGATGCGGATTAAGTTATATGCACAGCGGAGGTCCAGCTTGGTGAAATATTTGGCTTGTCGTAGTTGTTCGAGGGCTGCAGGAACCAGTGGTAAACCCAGATAGCAGACCAACGTTGATTCAACGTTGAATCAACGTTAATGCCTTAACCAAAATAACGTTGAATCAATGTTGATCAACGTTGAATTTTAAGTTGATTTTTCATCAGGTTTGCGCCCTGAAATAATGTTATTTCAATGATGAAAAATAGATCAACATGGTTGTAAAATCAATGTTTTTTCAACCTTAATTAAATCACCAATTTAACATTGAATTAATGTGGAAACAATATCAAATCAATCTTGCTTTATGTACAGCAAGATTCTAATTTCAATCAGAGACAATGTAAGGGCAGCAGATAATATGGTTTTAATGAAAAATTCACAACTTCCTTCAGTTTACATACAAATGTATTCATTTATAACCACACACTGTTTGAACAGGAATAAACAAATGAAGAGTTCAGATGCAAAAGCCTCTAAGTGCCATCTGAAATTTTGTTCTAAAATTAGCATTTTTATCAAGCTTGTATGTTTATGTTCAGTTTATTGACTTTAATGGCAATGAAAATGACCTATTAATTGACATTAAAGTGAAATTACTGAACCTAAACATACAAGCTTGATAAAAATGCTCATTTTAGAACAAAATTTCAGATGGCACTTAGAGGCTTTTGCATCTGAACTCTTCAAATATCACATTCAGGAAAAACAAGTGGCTGTAAAAATGTGTTACAACAGAGACACCGGAGGCAGAGATAAAAAGCAGTTGAGGTTGTTTATTGTGACATACAGCAGAGTAACAGGTGGATGGAAGAAGTACGGGATGATCTTGAGGTAGAAATGAGGTAATACTGTCCTTAATGTTGCTTTGCAGATGATGTCGGTTGGAGAAGCTGGAGACAGATGACTGGAACACTCACACACAGACAGGATGGAACACAAGGAGGAATGGAGACGATGGAGACGATGGAGATAGGTAAGTATAGCGTATAGAGTCCTTGAGGTAAGCATACAAATGGTTGTAGTACCAACGAGACCGGACAGTGAATGTGTGTGAGTGTGGGGCTTAAATGCTGGTGGTGATTGCGGTGATGATGTGCAGGTGGCGATGATTAGTATGCCGGTGATTGGGTGCGTGGGTATTGCAGTGGGGTGGAACCTGACGTGTCTGTGACANAGAAGCATGGAGGAGTGTCTCTCAGGGTTACGAGATGATGTTTGCCTTCCATATCTGGATGACAATTTAGTGCATAGCAGAACTTTTGATGATCATCTTCTGGATATTCGTAAGGTATTACAACGGTATCAGCAGCACGGGGTAAAGTTAACAGCGAAAAAATGTGAACTGTTCAAAAACAAGGTGAGGTTTCTTGGGAAAATGGTCTCAAAAGAGGGCCACACCATGGATCCGGCCGAAACTGCACCTGTGCTAGCATTAAAAGAAAAGAAGCCAGCCACAGTCGGAGAGCTGAGAAAAGTGCTGGGGTTTATTTCATATTACAGGCCCTACATTCCCAATTTCTCAACCATAGCTAAGCCATTATATAGCCTGCTATCCCCAGAAAAGTTAACGGAAGAAGGAGCTGTAAAGTCAAAAACAAAGCAAAAGGCTGCAAAGAACGGCAAGAAGCAAAATCAACTTCCCTCTTACCATCCAATCATATGGACTGATAAACACCAATCTGTACTCTGCCAACTCATTGATTACCTCTCTAGCCCGCCAGTCCTTGGGTATCCTGACTTTGATTCTGCATTCGTTCTTCATTGTGACGCTTCACAGGACGGGCTGGGGGCCATCCTCTATCAGAGACAGGAAGGGAGGTTAGTAGTCATAGCTTACGGTTCAAGAACTCTTTCAGCTGCCGAAAAGAATTACCGTCTTCATTCTGGCAAGTTAGAGTTTTTAGCTATGAAATGGGCAATTTGTGAGAGGTTCAGGGATTACCTATATTATGCCCCTTCATTTGTAGTATATACTGACAATAACCCCCTGACTTATGTCCTCACCACAGCCAAGTTAAATGCCATAACACACAGGTGGATAGCTGAGTTAGCAGATTTCCGGTTCACAATAAAATACAGACCTGGAAAAACAAATGCAGATGCGGACGGGCTGTCCAGGATGCCCCTGGACATGGAGAAGTATATGCAGACCTGCACCCAGGACGCTTCAGCGGAGGTAATTTCCAGTGTAATGGAAGCATTATCTGTAAAGAGAGATGAGGGAGAGCCATGGTTGTGTCCAGCAGTCATTGCAACAGCGCTTGCAGATGAGGAACATGAACAACATGCATTACCTGCATCACCTGTGACACGAATATCCAGTGAAGCCTTGAAAAAAGCACAGGAAGGGGACCTGATGATCTCGAAAATTTTGCAGTATCTCAAGGAAAATCAGTGGCCTAAGGTGAAGAACAGTGATGAGACAACCAAGGCATTCTTGAGGGAGAGAAGTAAACTGTATCAGGATGAGAATGGTGTCTTATATCGAAAGACAGTTATGCGCTCACAGCTGGTATTGCCCAAAAGCTTTCATAAATTAGTCCTTCAACAGCTTCACCAAGAAATGGGCCATTTGGGGGTGGAGCGGACACTGCACTTAATCAGGGAACAGTTTTATTGGCCACACATGCAGCGAGATGTGGAGCAGCACATCACTAAAAAGTGCTGTTGCCTGAAAAGTAAGAGGCCCAACAAGCCTACAAGAGCTCCACTGACCAACATTGTGAGTACATACCCCCTTGAGATTGTGTCCATTGATTTTCTGCACTTAGAGAGATGTAAGGGAGGCTATGAGTATATACTGGTCGTGATGGACCATTTTACCCGGTTCGCACAGGCTTATGCTTGTACCAACAAAGCCGCTAAAACTGCAGCTGAGAAAATCTTTGGGGATTTTGTCCTTAAGTTCGGGTTTCCAGCTAGGCTCCATCACGACCAGGGTAAAGAATTCGAAAATCAGCTGTTTGCTAAGCTCCAGCAGTACTGTGGGATTCACGGTTCACGCACCACCCCGTACCATCCACAGGGGAATGGTCAGGTCGAAAGGTTTAATAGAACCCTCCTGGCCATGTTGAGAACCTTAACAGTTGAGGAAAAAGCTGACTGGAAAAGTTCCCTTGCGAAGGTGGTACATGCGTATAACTGTACGCGCCATGAATCCACAGGCTTTTCGCCATACTATCTCCTCTTTGGCCGTCACCCCAAACTCCCAATTGATCTCATGTTTGGTCTGAGCCCCAAAGATACAAGTACTTCCCCTCAAGAGTATGCAACGAAATGGAAAGAGAGAATGGAGGAGGCTTACCAACTGGCGTCCAAGATGGCTCGCAAGAGTGGGGACAGAGGGAAGGAGAGGTATGACAGGAAGGTGCACGGCGCAGAATTGGATCTAGGATGCAGAGTCCTTGTCCGAAATCTCACAGAGAAAGGTGGCCCAGGCAAACTCAGATCTTTCTGGGAGCAGAAAGTTCACATAGTGACTCAAAGGAAATATCCAGACAGCCCAGTGTATGAAGTGAGACCAGAAAATGGCCAGGGGCGAACACGAGTGGTTCACAGGAATTTGCTGCTACCATGTGACTTTCTGCCTGTGGAAGAACTAGATACATCAGGAAAGAAGAAAAGACAGGAAAAGAAAAGGGCACACGAAAGCACAATCAGGAACAGAATTGAACCTACCAGTTCGGAAGAAGAGGATGAATGGGAATACATTGACGGAATTCAGCTGGAATCAGCTGATGAGCCTGTTAGAAGCACTCTCAGACCAGAAGCAGAGAAGTTCCAGCCACGGAATGAGATAACGCACTCAGAACAGTATGATGGAGATAGGGAACAGCTCCAGATGACATTGGAGGAGGAAACAATGGAGGAGCAACCTGAAAATGAAGAAGAGACACTACATGAGGACACCGTGCACACAGCACGGGTTGAGGAAGAAGAAAGAAATGCAGCAGATGAAAAGCTTACCAGTGACGAGACTCCCGATGAGCACCATCAGCAGCGAAAGTATCCTTTGAGAATTAGAAAAAGCACAAAGACTTTTACGTATGATATTCTAGGCCAGCCAACATTCACTCAAGTTTAGAAGGTAATAGCTAGTCATTGGAAATAGAAAATGTGTTGATAGGAGTGTTTAAGTTGTTGCATTAATTAGTTTTGTTAGAAACTGAAGTGTTATAAACTGTTCAGATATTTTGTAGTTCTGTAAGGGGGAATTATACATTAGATGCATTTAAGATGCTGAATGCAATATTCCAGTTCGTTGATGCAATTTAGTTTCTTCAGGTGGACACAAGCTCAAGACGACACTGCAGACGGAAGAAGGAAATAGTATGAACTCTGGCAGTATGTGCTTGAATGTTGCGAGTGATAAGGGAATGTCCAGAGTAGTTGTATTCTTTTGGGTGTTTTTCTTGAGGAGGATGAATGTTCAGGTCAAAAGGTTAAACCTATTTTCAGTATGAGTATTTTACCTGTGAGTATTCCAGAGTGAGTGGTGGGTTATCATAGTGCACGATGATACCTGCCACACCCATGTTACGTTGAATGGGGTTAGACGTGATGTGACAGAACTGAAATGTATCAGGAGGTAGTACTCAAATTGAGCCCTGGACCTGTTTATTTCGTTCATTCGAGATGTCAAGGACATGGCCTGCTCAGATAAATGCATAGGAATGTCGAGGCGACATTTAATTTTTGAGGGGAGAGTGTGGGAAGCATAGGAAATATCCTTATAAATTGTGAACCCCCCCCCCCCCTTTAAAAGAAACTACAGATGTTTTGTTTTGTTAAATTGTTATTTTATTTAATTTAATGTTCTTTTATTTACAATTGTTTATGTACTTTCATTTTGGAGATGGTTAAAAATGCATAGCATTATCAGGCTCTGGCTGGGCAGCTAGAGGAGGAGTTGCCGGGGTCCGAGGGTTTTTGTCCGGGGTCCTGCAAAGAAAAAGAGAAGAGAAAGAAAGGAGAGAAAGAAAGAGAAGAATGATGCACGATGATGTGCGCGCTGTTAAGTTTTGTTTATTTCTGCTTTAATAAATACCACTTGATTTCCATTTCATCACGCTTGTCTACAGCTTTGTATACTAAGTGTGCAACACATACATGACTGTAGGTGTGTTCGACATCGGCTGCGGCTGGATGTAACCGATCGGCGAGATTAGCCGCGTGCAGGCGGGGAGAAGCTGAAAACGGAGACGTGAAGTCGGACACGCTGTTCCCGTAGTTTGCTGCATTTACGTCAGTCATGGCTGATCATGTGGCGTTTGCTTGCTTTATTACACTTTTGTATTTCGATCGTGATGTACACCAACTCCATTAAAGTGAACAGAATGTTGGCTTGTTTATTTGAAGATGCAACCTAAGTTGTTAGCATGCGCAGGTGATGTATGATGAACACAGCAATAGAAACTAAAGAATATGAAACCATATGAATAAATAGAGGAACATAATGTATTATGCATTATTTGTATAGGAGGATATACAATTATGACCACATCAAATTATGTTTTTAAGATTGACATTTGAGTTATTCTTTAAAAAAGTATAAATACTGTAAACTTATGCTGAATACTGTAAAAGTTTGTATGAAAATGAAAGTCCAAAATAAACCTATACACAAAACCTGTAAGATGAAAACAACATGAAATATGAATTGTAGGCTACTGTTTTGAAAGTAGCCAAGAGGCTTACACTTACAGCATCTGTTTTAACAAGAATAAAGTTTAATATAAGCATATATTATTTAAATACCAATGTAGTGGGGTCTACGTTTCTTATCAGTTTTATTTTGATAAACACGACACAATACTGTGACTTCATGAAAAGAGCTTTAACTGTTATAAAAATACAGATTTGTAAGCATTCGTGGAACTGAAAGCGTGAAAATGAACACGAAACACACGTGATAGTTGTCATGCGGTGAATCCGGCCAATCGTGAAACAGCTGTGTCGTCATCGCAGCTCCTCTTCAGAAGCTGCGCTGGCTAACTCAGGCGGCTGATCTTGAATCGCTCTCGCGGTACTTTAAAGCCATACGTCACAGTCACATGACGTCAGCGCTGTCTCAAGTCGGAAAACATTTCTTACCGGCATGCACTACTTCAAGTCAGTTCGACATTTTTAAAAAAACGCCTCGGGTTTTTTTTTTTTTTTTGGTTTGACAAGCCGCGTTAAAAACTGGCAGACCAATGAGATTGGCGCCTTGGTTCACGTGCATGGAGCTGCTGAAGTTACAGTAAAACACGACTTGGTGGCGCTCAAGCACAAAATGGTCTTGCCGAGCACACATTGGTTGCGTCCGAAAACCTAGGTAGCTGACTTGCTGCCTTATCAAGGAATGACTTGTAAGGCAGCGTTTGTGCATGAAGGCGCCTCATGAAACGGATTTTCGGACAGACTTCTGAGGCAGCATACACTGTAAAAAAAAACCCGTTGTTTCTACGGAAAAATACCGGCAGCTGTGGTTACCAGAACAATACTGTGAAAATGACACCAAACCGTAAACTTACTTACGGAGTTACATGTGAATTTTACATTTTAAATATGTATATTTAACATTGGATTTCAGTAATATTAACATCATTGTTACACTGAAGTGAACAAGTTTGTTGAGTAAATTTAACATTTTAAACACGTGAATTCAACATTGGGATTCCGTGATATCTATGTCACTGCTATGCTAAACTGACGAGTTTGCTCAGTTAAATTTACATCCGGCTGTTTATTTAACATTACATCAGGGCTTATTTAAAATTTTTTGAAAAATAAAGTTTTTCATAGCAAAAGCTTGATTCTGACTGTATTTTCATTCCACACTAAAAAGAAGAAAACATAATTTACTCCTATTCTATTTCTCCCTACATATCTGCAGGAAGAAATAGCAGCCGTTTCAAATTACTTCTAAATGCAATGATAGGCTGTAACAAACCACTCATTAGTCAATGTACAATTCACAAGAATTCCAATTTATTGTTGAAAAATTTTGTGATTGAGGAAGAGGAGAGAGAGAGGGTGTGTGAAAAATGTGATCGTAATATTGGCCCACAAAAAGTAGATATGGGGGTTCGCAGTCACTCAATTGAAAAAACACCTAGGAAAAGAGAAGAGAGAAAGAAACACAAAATCATATCAATTAGTTTCATTAGTCAAGTCAGTCAACAATCAAGGACAACTAAACACTAGCACACATACCTTTTTAAACGGCTCGCCATTCGTGGTCGGAGAGGTCCTGAATCAAGGTAAGGACTTTTGGATTAAAGTGCAACTGTGTTGGTTTTGTTCGTTCCACTTTTGTCCCCCTCTCCGGATAAACAGAAAAGAAACATCTAGAGAAACATCTAGGGAAACATGGGTGTTCACCTTCGCAGTAACTCAACTGAAGATACACCTAGGGGAAAAGAGAAGAGAGAAAGAAACAAAATCATATCAATTAGTTTCATTAGTCAAGTCAGTCAACAATCAAGGACAACTAAACACTAGCACACATACCTTTTTAAACGGCTCGCCATTCGTGGTCGGAGAGGTCCTGAATCAAGGTAAGGACTTTTGGATTAACGTGCAACNGGAAAATGGTCTCAAAAGAGGGCCACACCATGGATCCGGCCGAAACTGCACCTGTGCTAGCATTAAAAGAAAAGAAGCCAGCCACAGTCGGAGAGCTGAGAAAAGTGCTGGGGTTTATTTCATATTACAGGCCCTACATTCCCAATTTCTCAACCATAGCTAAGCCATTATATAGCCTGCTATCCCCAGAAAAGTTAACGGAAGAAGGAGCTGTAAAGTCAAAAACAAAGCAAAAGGCTGCAAAGAACGGCAAGAAGCAAAATCAACTTCCCTCTTACCATCCAATCATATGGACTGATAAACACCAATCTGTACTCTGCCAACTCATTGATTACCTCTCTAGCCCGCCAGTCCTTGGGTATCCTGACTTTGATTCTGCATTCGTTCTTCATTGTGACGCTTCACAGGACGGGCTGGGGGCCATCCTCTATCAGAGACAGGAAGGGAGGTTAGTAGTCATAGCTTACGGTTCAAGAACTCTTTCAGCTGCCGAAAAGAATTACCGTCTTCATTCTGGCAAGTTAGAGTTTTTAGCTATGAAATGGGCAATTTGTGAGAGGTTCAGGGATTACCTATATTATGCCCCTTCATTTGTAGTATATACTGACAATAACCCCCTGACTTATGTCCTCACCACAGCCAAGTTAAATGCCATAACACACAGGTGGATAGCTGAGTTAGCAGATTTCCGGTTCACAATAAAATACAGACCTGGAAAAACAAATGCAGATGCGGACGGGCTGTCCAGGATGCCCCTGGACATGGAGAAGTATATGCAGACCTGCACCCAGGACGCTTCAGCGGAGGTAATTTCCAGTGTAATGGAAGCATTATCTGTAAAGAGAGATGAGGGAGAGCCATGGTTGTGTCCAGCAGTCATTGCAACAGCGCTTGCAGATGAGGAACATGAACAACATGCATTACCTGCATCACCTGTGACACGAATATCCAGTGAAGCCTTAAAAAAAGCACAGGAAGGGGACCTGATGATCTCGAAAATTTTGCAGTATCTCAAGGAAAATCAGTGGCCTAAGGTGAAGAACAGTGATGAGACAACCAAGGCATTCTTGAGGGAGAGAAGTAAACTGTATCAGGATGAGAATGGTGTCTTATATCGAAAGACAGTTATGCGCTCACAGCTGGTATTGCCCAAAAGCTTTCATAAATTAGTCCTTCAACAGCTTCACCAAGAAATGGGCCATTTGGGGGTGGAGCGGACACTGCACTTAATCAGGGAACAGTTTTATTGGCCACACATGCAGCGAGATGTGGAGCAGCACATCACTAAAAAGTGCTGTTGCCTGAAAAGTAAGAGGCCCAACAAGCCTACAAGAGCTCCACTGACCAACATTGTGAGTACATACCCCCTTGAGATTGTGTCCATTGATTTTCTGCACTTAGAGAGATGTAAGGGAGGCTATGAGTATATACTGGTCGTGATGGACCATTTTACCCGGTTCGCACAGGCTTATGCTTGTACCAACAAAGCCGCTAAAACTGCAGCTGAGAAAATCTTTGGGGATTTTGTCCTTAAGTTCGGGTTTCCAGCTAGGCTCCATCACGACCAGGGTAAAGAATTCGAAAATCAGCTGTTTGCTAAGCTCCAGCAGTACTGTGGGATTCACGGTTCACGCACCACCCCGTACCATCCACAGGGGAATGGTCAGGTCGAAAGGTTTAATAGAACCCTCCTGGCCATGTTGAGAACCTTAACAGTTGAGGAAAAAGCTGACTGGAAAAGTTCCCTTGCGAAGGTGGTACATGCGTATAACTGTACGCGCCATGAATCCACAGGCTTTTCGCCATACTATCTCCTCTTTGGCCGTCACCCCAAACTCCCAATTGATCTCATGTTTGGTCTGAGCCCCAAAGATACAAGTACTTCCCCTCAAGAGTATGCAACGAAATGGAAAGAGAGAATGGAGGAGGCTTACCAACTGGCGTCCAAGATGGCTCGCAAGAGTGGGGACAGAGGGAAGGAGAGGTATGACAGGAAGGTGCACGGTGCAGAATTGGATCTAGGATGCAGAGTCCTTGTCCGAAATCTCACAGAGAAAGGTGGCCCAGGCAAACTCAGATCTTTCTGGGAGCAGAAAGTTCACATAGTGACTCAAAGGAAATATCCAGACAGCCCAGTGTATGAAGTGAGACCAGAAAATGGCCAGGGGCGAACACGAGTGGTTCACAGGAATTTGCTGCTACCATGTGACTTTCTGCCTGTGGAAGAACTAGATACATCAGGAAAGAAGAAAAGACAGGAAAAGAAAAGGGCACACGAAAGCACAATCAGGAATAGAATTGAACCTACCAGTTCGGAGGATGAGGATGAATGGGAATACATTGACGGAATTCAGCTGGAATCAGCTGATGAGCCTGTTAGAAGCACTCTCAGACCAGAAGCAGAGAAGTTCCAGCCACGGAATGAGATAACGCACTCAGAACAGTATGATGGAGATAGGGAACAGCTCCAGATGACATTGGAGGAGGAAACAATGGAGGAGCAACCTGAAAATGAAGAAGAGACACTACATGAGGACACCGTGCACACAGCACGGGTTGAAGAAGAAGGGCAGCTGAAACTCTTTTTGGACCAAGAAGAAGAAAGAAATGCAGCAGATGAAAAGCTTACCAGTGACGAGACTCCCGATGAGCACCATCAGCAGCGAAAGTATCCTTTGAGAATTAGAAAAAGCACAAAGCCAGCCAACATTCACTCAAGTTTAGAAGGTAATAGCTAGTCATTGAAAATAGAAAATGTGTTGATAGGAGTGTTTAAGTTGTTGCATTAATTAGTTTTGTTAGAAACTGAAGTGTTATGAACTGTTCAGATATTTTGTAGTTCTGTAAGGGGGAATTATACATTAGATGCATTTAAGATGCTGAATGCAATATTTGTCACAGATCCCTTGTCTCCTGTACTCCAATTCCCATGATCCTTCTGTTCTCCACACCTGCACTCACTTCCCTCGTCATCTCCCCATCTTCACTGATCATCGTCACCTGGACTTCCTCGTCAGCACTCCCTATTTATATGGACTCACTCCCTTCACTCCTTGTCT
>RJVU01042558.1:0-10030 GCA_003731715.1 Anabarilius grahami
AATATCTGACCTATGTCATACATTATACCTTAATAATTACATCCAAGTATAGTACATTACACACATATACAATATATATATATATAATAACATTCTTATTGAAGCTAATATATGAATTATTTAATATGATAATAAGATAATTTATAAATATATTAAAATGAATTAATTGATCATCCAATGATTAGATGCGATCAGTGGTGTAATGAAGCATCTCCCGCCATCTAGCTGCTGGATCTGACATTGCATACAGGCTGGAGGTAGAGAAGGTAAAACGGATATGATCATGTTAGTGAAATGAATTGTTGAATTGTAGCTACAATGAAGATCAACATAAGCTTATTCTTTTTAAATATAAAAGTCTATTTTTTCAGTTTTATTTTGATAAACATGACATAAGTAAATAAAAATTGTTTTATATATTTCTAAATGAAGACTGTTAATGTTGTAAAAACGGACTCCTGTACACAGCATTTTTACCATAGTAAAAAAACGTCATCATTCATTTCTTTATTGCAGAACAAGACTGTCCCATACAAAAATATACAGACGATTTACAACAGTCATTGTTATAGCAGCATTAAATGAACGAAATCAAATTATTTCTCCAGGGAACAACATTAAATGAACACTTCCGTTTTGTATTTTCAATACACTTCTTACAAATTATACAATCTTAATATATTGCAGCAGCTAAATTTAAACTGGTATGATGTAAAATGATCTAAAATTTTCACACCATTAATTCTTCAGAGTATTATATGTGGATGTGCTGCTTTCAGGTGTCCATTACTCGTAAATAAATCTCACAAAAACAATACCGTTATCATAGCCTACCAATTTCTAAATAAAATAAAAAAAAATGTTTTTAAAGACAATATTCTTGTTATTCCAAATAGGCTAAAAGATTTGTGTGGACACACAATCATTGTGATAAAACTCTGACAGCAATTCACGGACACAACATTGCTAAAGTTTCTGCTTGTGGAATCCCTAAGCAAGGCAGTTACAGAAAGGAAATGACAAATAATGTTACCAGAAGAACCTGACGGTGTAAATTCTTGACAAACAGTTCACATTTAAAGTTATTAAATCATTTTCCCGAGAAGTCGCCGGCGCGAAGGTAAGACAGAACAACAGATACACTGCTTTGCGGATAGGCGGAAGTTAACTGATGTCATTGTGAAAAGGGCCTATGTGGGCTGCCAGTCCTTCTGTGTTATGATGAATGATTTTAAGTGTTTGATCTATCTCGGTTTCCCTAATGTGCTGTAAAAGAGGTTCTTGTCATGTTTCGTAACGAGGTGGTGACTGCAGGATCAGCATAAATCTTCTTTTCACTGAAGTCAGTAATGTGTAATCCACGAAGCGACGTCGTTCTGCTAAGCGCAACATAGGCAATTCCCGCCTCGAAAATCTTCTTCAGTGACACTACAGCATTTTGCATTGTCATGCCTTAAACTTTGTGAGCTGTGTAGGCGTAAGATAACTTCATAGGAAATTGATGACAAACTGCTCCTTTCCTTAGTTTATATCGAGAGATCCGAAGAAAGTCTAAGTCGTCTTCTTCACCTTGCACAGTTCTGTGGTGTTTCTTACCTGCGTTTGGATTGTCGAGCTGAAGCCCTAGCATTTGTTTGGTGTCTATTCCATCTGTTTTAGTGATAATATGTGCAATTTTCCCAAAACATCCATTAACAACTCCATCCTCAAAGTCCAGATTCCTAGTTATCATTACACAAACTCCCATGGCAATTTCTATGGAGTCAAGTAAGTCGTCCTTTTTTCCGATGACAGGCTTCGTTTGTTTCTTCATCCCTCCTGTTCTTGGGTCATTCATCAATGGTTATGATGTCAGTGTGAAGAGTGTGGATTGTTTCGGTGTTGTGTCCGTGAACTTCCTTGTTGTTGGCAAATATGTGCAGTGCATCACACGGGCAGTCTTTGGGATTCTTCACAGCCTGGAGTAACAAAGCTCTATCTTATTCGCCAAGATCTTCGGTCTTCTTCACTCGTAGTCTGTTCAAAAGCTGGGCAAAAGCAAGGTCTTCTCTCTGATGCATGACCTCTGAGAGGGTAATCATTTGGAAATGTTCTTTCCAGAAGTCCAAAACATCATCTTCGCAGACACAGAGTAGTTTGGCTTTACTGGTAGGTGGCAGTTGGTAAAAGTCACCAACACCGAGGACAGAGATGCCCCGAAAGGTTTCTTGCTGCCTTTGATTTGCTGAAATCTCCAGTTTATGTAAGCAAAAAGATCCTTCGAAATCATGGACACATCATCAATGATAAGAATCTTTGACTTGGCGTTTCCAAGTCCTTGATATGGTGGTTTCAGATTCCTTGGAGGTTTTAAAATGGAGTGCAGAGTTTTACCGGAAATATTGAATGCTGCGGTTCCAGTAAACGCACTCAAGAGCACTGTAGGCACGGAGAGATCCCCCTCCTCCCCCAGTCGAGGCAGCTGTCGCAGAATCTTGGTCGCTTCTGTATATACGCACTTGATGACGTGTGATTTGCCCCAACCAGCTCCACCTGATAAGAAGTAAAAAAAAACTGTTCTGGATTTTGACCCGACACACGTTTCTGACACCAATGGCAGACCGTGTAGAATATGGCTGCCTGTGTCTCATTTAGACTTCTAAACAACTTCCGAACAAATTCAATACTGAGCTGCGGTGCCTTGTGGAACGACTCCATCTCCATGTTCAAGAATTTGATATTCTGGGACCTCATCTTGCACATCCTCATCGTCTGGATTGATGTCTTCTCGTTCTGCAATGCACTCCAAATGATCCACTTTAATTTCAGGTGCAAAAGCTGTCCAAGCGTTTTCAGGTGGTCCTTGCTGTTGCAGCTGATCTAATGCCTTATCCAATTCTTCACTGTGTTTTTCGAACTTTTCCTTGTGTGCTTGCACTACAGCACGAACAGGTATCAGGATACCAGGGTGTGTAGGAAGTTCCACAGATGCACATTTATAAAACTGCTCATACGTTGGAAATTTAGGAGGTTTTAGCTGTGCATTGAACCAATGTGGCATATAAAGCTTAAGTAATCTACAGTAATACTTTTCAGGTTGATTTTCTTCCGAAATCCGTGCATATCTAATAACTGCAGCCTTACCAACAGTATGTTTCTGAAAAAAATCCCATACCGTTGAGCAGCTGGTGAACATTCTTACCTTTTGTTTGTTGACCATACACAATACGGTATTCCGAAGCAAAATCTGCTAGACATATCTTCAAACTCGGGTGTTTGTGGCCTTGCTCTGTATTTATCTATTATCCCTGACATTCAGACATCCTCTGAATTGGGATCTTTGTTTTGGAGGGCACTAAGCGGGAAAGACTCATCTTCAGCGCATCATCTGTCGATATAAACACAACGCTTCGTGAACTTTTCTTAAATGGTAAGCTGCATGTTCGTGCCACAGACTCGTGAGCACTTACTTGCCTGTGTTTGGAGTAGGCCTGCATTATGTGCTTTATTTCATCTTCCTCATTAACGTTAGTTTCACGCACACCCTTGATTAAATTCTTCAGTACCTCATTCATTTCATGCTCCGGCTTAGAAATATATACAATAACACATACATGACGCAGCTAAAAGGGTCAAGAACAAACTGAATGTCCATGTTAGCGTTCCATGCCCTCAACAAATCAAGATTGTATCCATTCACCCAAGACTCCTTTGGATCACGCTTCAGCAAAATCACGTTGGCAGTGGACAATGCCTCAACATTGTCTTCGTAGTCTTTCATGGTCATATTGCACTTTGTCAGTAGCTCTGACAAGCTGTCAAACGAGGCTTGGGGGTCATTCAACAAATCCCACACTGGTTTAAGTTTCAGCCTGGCTTCGCTCATTGCTTTTTGAGCAGCCTCCTGTCTCGCCTTCTTTCTGTCTATCCTCTTCTTCAGGAAGCTGTGGACGTGGACGAGCGATTGTGTTTTTAGATGCGAACATGCAGCTTCCAGATGAAGAAGTGTCCGGGTCATCCTCTTCTTCAGGATGCTGTGGTCTTGGACGAGTGATCGTGGTGCTAGACATTGGTAGTTTAGGGAACCTGAATCTACATAATAAATTCTCTTTCTTACATGATTTGGAGTGGTTCCTGCTGTGAAGCTGAACCTCTGTGACAATTTGGTGAAGCTCAGGATCAGCCATGGAATCAGGCAGTCGGCATGATATGCAGCCGTCAATGAAGTTGCACATGACCTTATCGTCATCGTTTTCAAACTCGAGTGCATCCTTTATCCAAACAAGTAGATGGATATGTGGGCTTCCTCTAGCTTGAAACTCCACTCTGTAAAAGTAATCCTCTACTTTACCAATGGGTTAGGCGGGCGACAAAAGCAGATGAGTCATTAGCGCATTCACGCGTTTCTCAAACATGAGCATGACCGTGACAGGGTTGCTTCGGAGGATTTCACATTTCGTCATCCAGTCAAGCTTTGAAAAGTCAATCTGTTCACCTTGCTGGGCTTTGATTACGGTTATTATTTCAGGCCATCGCATTTCGACTGCACTGAATGTGCAAAACTGTCTAATCATAGCCTGTAGATCTCTCAACGTTTTCTTCCAGTAAGATGGAGAGCCTCTCAGTGGAACGTGTGGTGTCCCTGTTGTGTACCAATCGTTCAGTCTCCTGGTTATCCTGAAGCAGCTTGTTGGAAATTCTTCTGTAATAGGCTTGCCCTTGCGCAACTGGATACTCATGCTATTTCTAGCTAGTTAAGTCTCTGTCACAAACTGGGCAAATCATTTTTTTGCATTTAAAAGTAATTTTTCTTGCGGTCAACTTAATCAAATGTTGTGCCATAGCAAACAGGTAGAAAAACGTATACATGTTGATGAACTACAAACATATAAAACCATGTGATGATGCTAGATGAAGCTGAAGATAGCCTGAATTGCTAAGTCATTATCGATAAGATCATTTTTTTCTAAAATGTGGTGGTGGGTTAAAGTGAGACAAATGCTTTGGGGTAAAGTGAGACATGGGGCACAAGTTAAGTTTAGTCTTAAACATATTTTTATGTAATATTACATTATATATGTTTTATTTTTAATGTCATAAACATTGTAGAAAAGCCATCATGACAAGGCAATACACCAGGAATATACCTAGGAGCAAAAAAAGTGATGTGGTGAAGAAGCTGCCTCAGCCTAAAAGGCCTGGAGCAACCACATGGAGAGGGCAACTCCTCATCTTTCCCTGTAACCTTCAGGGCTGGAATGTAGAGTAGGCCTAGTTGTAGAGTATGACAGAAAGCTGATTTTCTTATATAGATGGGTCTAGTCCTGTGTTCTGAGTCCCAGGCTGTTCTAGCTGGTTCTGATTGTCCTTTGCTCTGACCCCCAGACACTAGATGGCTCTAAAGGCCCNCATGTGTTGTTATGGTAGTTTCAGAGTGGAAAAAGTAAGTGGATCACTTTACCCCCTTGATTTCTCTGGTCTGTCTCAGTTTGCCCCTAAGCTGGGGTAAAGTTAGACACAAGACGACTTTTTAAAAAACAATCATATTTTCACTGACCTTTGTCCTGAATACATTCTGATCATTTTCATGGCTTGGAAACTGAATTAATGGGAAATGTGTACATTTTACTGATATATCATTTTAGCTCGCTTGGAGGGGAGCAAATGTAAAAAATGTCTCACTTTACCCCACTCTCCCCCTAGGCGGTTTCGGTCCGAAACTTTCGGACGCAGCCCACGTTTGTCCAAAGGTGAGACCAATAACAAGTATGAAATGGAAATGACATTACTTGAAAAAAAACATATAAAGCCCTGACATGAGTGACAGTAAAACATAGGAGATTGACAATGAATGTTTAGCAATGAATAAATGTTCATGGGCATCCAGAGACTGTCGTAGTAACAGCAACTAATGCAGTGTATGTTTATTTTAAATTTAAAATATAAAAAAAAAAATATTATACATTGATCATTCATGTTAATTCATAGTGCATTATAACTAATGGAAGACACAACTTTAAAATGTTAATGTTGAAATTAACAATGAACAATACTTTTATTAACCTTATTTAATGCTACAAGACTCTTTTTGTAAAGTGTTACCATTTCAAATAAGTGATGCATGCAAATGTTAACTGGTGGATTGATAAGAAGCTAATGTGCTTTTCAAAAAAAGTTTAATTATAAGATATTAATCTAGAATATTATGTAACCCCTCTACCCAGGTCCTACTCGCCCCGCTCTGTGTGGGAGTCGGACGCTCTAACGAGGAGGTTAAAGGCTGCAAACTCTAGCGTCAAACGCTAGAGCATCTCTTGAGAATAGAGGAGTGAGGTTTACTCGCACAGCACGGCAACTACTAGCTGGCCTCCGTTACACTCAACCCCCTAAACCTCACTCCCATCCGGGTCACGGCACCAATGTGACCTTTTGGTTTCTCTCTGGCCCGGTTTGTCCCACCCTTCAAAAGCACGCAAACTCAGAATGTGGATGATCTCAATATTTATTTTCCTGCACAGAGCAGTGGAAAAGAGAGAGAGTAGTGAGTGATGTAGATACAGCTCCATCCACAGCAGTTCTCTCTAGCTCTGCTGCTATCAATATAAACAATTTATTCACATTGTGTTATACTAAACAAAATAATCATCCACTTAATATTAAACGTAGAATAAAATTAATGGAAATAAATTATTTTAGTAAAACAACATGCTCTACAAAACACAGTAAATTCTTAAAGGTTCCCTAGAATTGAAAATTTTATTTACCTCGNCAATGTGACCTTTTGGTTTCTCTCTGGCCCGGTTTGTCCCACCCTTCAAAAGCACGCAAACTCAGAATGTGGATGATCTCAATATTTATTTTCCTGCACAGAGCAGTGGAAAAGAGACCGAGTAGTGAGTGATGTAGATACAGCTCCATCCACAGCAGTTCTCTCTAGCTCTGCTGCTATCAATATAAACAATTTATTCACATTGTGTTATACTAAACAAAATAATCATCCACTTAATATTAAACGTAGAATAAAATTAATGGAAATAAATTATTTTAGTAAAACAACATGCTCTACAAAACACAGTAAATTCTTAAAGGTTCCCTAGAATTGAAAATTTTATTTACCTCGGCATAGTTAAATAATTAGAGTTCTGTACATTTAAAGGGGACACGCGCTGAATCGGCTCATATTTAATGATGCCCCAAAATAGGCAGTTAAAAAAATTGAATAACAAAAAATCTATGGGGTATTTTGAGCTGAAACTTCACAGACACATTCAGGGGACACCGTAGATTTATATTACATTTTGTGAAAAAGGGTTCTAGGGCATCTTTATATGCTATTTGATAAAAACAATTACCTGCACAGAGCAGTGGAAAAGAGAGAGAGAGTAGTGAGTGATGTAGATACAGCTCCATCTATTCAAAACACATTTCACTTGTTAGAGCGCATGGAAAGATCGAGTTCCTGAAAACGGAAATTAAACTATCAAATACACAAAAATATGAACAGAAAATGCACTCTACAAATCAATTAGTGTTAAATGTGTGTAATCCCCTTCATACATCGTCTAGCATACAACATGAAACTCTTATTTTTTACATTTTTAATATGGAGATGATCTGCTAATAGCTCTGCAGATCGGATCGTTCAAACTCAGTAGTGAGCTATAGCGCCACCAGCGCAGCCAATAGGAAGCCGAACACTTCTTCTTCGGGTTTTTGGAAACGCATTACAGTAGGATTTATTTTATGCTTGAGCATAAACAGTATCTGCAAAGTTACAGTGCTGAAAGTTCAATGCAAACAGAGATATTGTCTTTTAAAGTTATCTTAGTTTAATGCCTACAAAAACAACCGGTTTGGACTACAACCAGCTTCTTCCCGGGTTGGTGACATCATAAACCCTGCAAAACATGCCCCCGGGAACATGCAACAAAGTGGGCGAGGCCATGTCATGCAGGAAGTGGAAGAGTTGTGTACACCGGACACGAGCGGCGCTTCAAAAGATAACAGAACCCATTATAATCTGTGATATTTTCTACACTGGATGCGGCGCTGAAGAAGCTTCCAGAATCTACACGAGTTCAATGCTGGATTTGCACAAAGTCTTTTGGGTCATTCTACAGAAACGTCCACTTTTGGTAAGACAAAATGTTTTAAAATGTATTTATTTTTCTAATATTTAAACTTAGACCACATTATTATATTACACTTTGACTTTATGAATACAAATAAATGACAGCTTAATGTTTTTTTAATTTTTGTCCATTTATTTAAAGACTGCATTAAAGACTACCAGTTTTTTTTGTCACTGGTGTTACCTTACTTCTCTGGCATTTTTAAACCTTTTTATGAAATATTATTTCTCAATTTTTTCAGCACATGCAGTCAGAGATATAGAATAATAATGATAATGCAAAAAAATTAGGAGATTATGCGTGTTTTTATTTTTATCAGGTTAGTTAAAAGTGTGATTGAATGATGTTAATTCAATTGCACAACCATGTATTTGATATAACAATGAAAATATTTGAAAAACAGTTATAAACAAGTAATGATGCACTCTCAATTCTTGAGTGTAGCAAAATTCAATGGATGTAAAATTATCATGTCACATATGACACATTTTATTTAATGTGACAGATAAAAAACAGTATCACCAGTGACGTATACATAAGACCAAAGATCCTTATTCTTCAACTAGAATTAAGTTGATGAGACTAAATTTTTACATTTTGGTATAAAATCAAAGACTATCTTTGACACTTAGTGAAAGCAGTCAGTAAAAAATCATAAACAACATTTTAAAACTGTCTGTAAAGTCGCTGCACTGAATGTAGCCAAATACCCTTAATTTAGCCATATCTGACCAAAGGAGGATTAACAATGAAAATGAAAAGTTAGAATCATGTAATCTTAGTGCTATTTTATGAAAATAACTAAACTAATAGCTCTGAATAAAGTTTATCTATAAACGGGGAACACCAGGGACAATTTTCATGAAAAATACATTTTACAAAATGGCTGCTGCAAGAAATCAATCCACATGTTGTCAGTCATGATATATTCACTAAAGTAGTTTAATCCATTTGTATTCTAGTTTTTAAAAATTCCCTGACAATAAAGTAGGTCAAACCAGTGACTTCAACTAAAAGCTTCATATGAAATTATGATTTTCTAATTAAAATTTCTGATTACTGAAAAGAGATAGAGGATTTTCCATTGGCCTTTCTTTATTGATCTTCAGGAAACAGACCCTTTTCACATGACGTCACACAGCTTCCGTTTGGACTCAATCACTTCCGGCAGCATAGTGGAATACTAGCGTGACTCGAATGAAGTGCACTCAATAGTTGTACATATGCCACAAATGTGGTTAGAGGATGACTGTAGTCGCCTAATTTCATATAAATTCAAGGCGAGGTGTTTGGCAGCCGCAGAGCTCAAACAAACTTACTGATCGGCGCGATTTGCTGCTTGAAGTCGGAGGAGTTGAATACGTACTGAAGCCATACATACTTTCTGCTGCCCGTATCTTGCAAACTTTGCTGTCTTTATTGCAGATGAAGCTGTTTATATATTTTTGTGAAATAAGTGCATGTTTCCAACATTTACGTGCAGTAAAAAACTTCTCATTCAAAGCTTAATGTACTACTTATTTCAGTGCCTACAGGCCTATGTACAATGAAGATCAACATAAGCTTATTGTTTTTAAATATCAAAGTCTATTTTTACACTTCTATTTCGATAAATATGACAAACATAATAATACAAATTGTGTTTAATATAATACTATTTCTACATGTAGACTGTTAATGTTGTAAAAACTGACTCATGTACATGTCATTTTTACCATAGTAAAAAAACATTGTCATCATTCATCTCTTTATTGCAGAACAAAACTGTCGCATACACAAATATACAGAGGATTTACAACATTGTTATAGCAGCATTAAATGAATGAAATCAAATAATTTCTCCAGGGATTAACTTTAAGTGAAAATGTCCAAATTGGGCCCAATTAGCCATTTTCTCTCCCTGGTGTCATGTGACTCAA
>RJVU01042559.1:0-14227 GCA_003731715.1 Anabarilius grahami
TTGAGGGTGGGGAGAGCGCTGGACATTCACTCCCCTCAACGACAATCCCTTCCAGACCTGAGATTCGAACCCATGACCTTTGGGTTACAAGTCCGACTCTCTATCCATTAGGCCACGACTGCCCCAACAGGGACACGAAGGCAGGAGTAAAACACACAGTGGTATTTATTGATGTTCAACAGAGTCAAATGGTTATGCAGGTGAGTAATACTGAAGTATACTGATGTGTAGAAAGCAGAGAGGTAATACTGTCCTTTTATATCCGTAGGAATAGAAGATGACGCTGACACAGGAGACTGGAGATGGGGAACACTCACACACTGACGGAGTAGCACAGGAGGAAAAAGGAGACGTTGGAGACAGGTAAGTAGATCGATGGAGTCCTTGAGGTAAGCATTCAGGTAAGTGAAGTGCAAACGAGACCGGACAGTGAGTGTGTGTGAGTGTGGCAAGGGGGGCGTGGTTCAGCGAAGTCTGCAGCAGGAGAGAGAGGCAGGAGACGCACGGTGAGTGAGTGGATTAAGCGGAAATAACAAACACCTGTCTCTTGTTTCAGTAATTGGCGTGGAGAGAGTATAAAACGCCAGGAGAAGCAGGAGCGAGGGAGAGAGAGAGGGACTACTGGCTGATACACTCCCACACAGCGTGGAGCTCATCTGTTGTGAAACTTGTGATACTTTATGACCGTTTTGTGCCTGTCTGCACACCTTTTTGATTTGAAACTAATAAAATACAGTCAGTAGTCCAGCCGACCCTGTCCGCTTCCTTCCTTACATCCTCGAACATTGTTACACTGGTGCCGAAACCCGGGAAGGAAGACGGAAGCCGCCGCCATGCAAATGCCCTCTGCTGCACCATTTGCAGAGATTATATTACATCCCTCGCGGTCATGCAGCAAGATCAGCACCAGGCCCTGCTGGACTTGCGACAGGATCAGGAGAGGCGGTTCCAGGCCGTCCTCCAAGCCCAGCAGGAAGACCGCGAGAGGTTCCGGAGCTGGATTGACCGGGAGGTTCGACCGGAAGCCACGGAACAACAAGCTGTGCCCGCCCACCTCCCTCTCAACAAAATGGGGTCTGGGGACGACCCGGAGGCATTCCTAGATTTATTTGAGAAGACGGCAGAGGTCTGTGGATGGCCTCGGGACCAGTGGCCGATGCGCCTGGTCCCCCTGCTCTCCGGGGAGTCCCAGGTAGCGGCACAGCAGCTTCCGGTGCAGAATCTCCTGGTCTTCGATGACCTGAAGAGGGCCATCATCCAGCGGGTCGGCCGGAGCCCAGAAGAACATCGCCAGAGGTTCCGTTCTCTGGAGCTGGCGGAGTCCGGCCGACCCTTCGTGATGGCCCAACAGCTCCGGGACTCCTGCCGCAAATGGTTGCTGGCCGATGGAAGTGACGTGGAGAGCATCATCGATCGTACATCATAACCAAGGTGCTTAACCCGGTGACGGTTCGACTTAAATTACCCCCCCAGTTTAAGAGAATTCATCCGGTGTTTCATGTTTCCAAGATCAAACCCGTTATTCGCTCCCCACTTCAGTCCCAGACCTCTGCTCCGCCGCCCCCCAGACTCATCGAGGGGTTGCCTGCGTACACGGTACGCCGACTTCTTGATGTGAGGCGGAGGGGCAGAGGTCATCAATATCTGGTAGACTGGGAGGGTTATGGTCCGGAGGAGAGATGTTGGATTCCGGCTCGGGACGTGCTGGACCGAACTCTTATTGACCAATTCCATCGGCGTCATGGTGAGTCCTCTGGGGACGCCAGGAGGCGTCCCTGAGGGGGGGGGGGGTTCTGTCACTTTTCAGGGTGTGACACCGGCTCTTTCTGTTGTCTGTCTTGTCCTGTCATTTTTTTCGGCAGCTCGTGATTGGTTATCAGCGCTACAGTGCTTAATCACGAGCTGATTACCCACACCTGTCGCTCGTTCCCTCTACCCTTTATATGTCCAGCTGTGTCTACCCCTTGTTGTCAGTTGATCACTTCTTGTGGCGTGGATGTTTCATGTCTGCATTGTGTTCTGCTCTGTGTCTCACCTGGTTTCATCTTGTGTTCAGGAATCTTAGACGAGGAACCTGCTTTCTCGGTGGTCTCTCCAGCCTCTGTCTGCTGTGTGTTCACAGTTAGTACGAGAGCCGTATCACCTGTTTATTTTGACTGTCTCTTGTGGATCAGGGCTCTTCCTGAATAAACTTTTTGTTTTCACCGCAACTTGAGTCCTCCTTTCATCCCCCGCACGACAAATGGTACTTGCCTGACTGCATTGTGCCAAGTGTAAAGTTTGGTGGAGGGGGGATTATGGTGTGGAGTTGTTTTTCATGGGTTGGGCTTGGCCCCTTAGTTCCAGTGAAAGGAACTCTTAATGCTTCAGCATACCAAGACATTTTGGACAATTTCATGCTCCCAACTATGTGGGAACAATTTGGGGATGGCCCCTTCCTGTTCCAACATGACTGCGCACCAGTGCACAAAGCGAGGTCCATAAAGACATGGATGAGTGAGTTTGGTGTGGAGGAACTTGACTGGCCTGCACAGAGTCCTGACCTCGACACCTTTGGGCTGAATTAGAGCGGAGACTGCGAGCCAGGCCTTCTCGTCCAACATCACTGCCTGACCTCACAAATGTGCATCTAGAAGAATGGTCAAAAATTCCCATAAACACACTCCTAAACCTTGTGGGAAGCCTTCCCAGAAGAGTTGATGTTGTTTTAGCTGCAAAGGGTGGGCCAACTCCATATTAAACCTTACGGATTAAGAATGGGATGTTATTAAAGTTCATGTGCACGTAAAGGCAGGCGTCCCAAAACCTTTGGCAATATAGTGTATATTCCCATACATTTTAAAAAAAATTTAACACACCAGGGTGACCAGGGACATGAAATTGACCAGTCATGACTTCTTGTTCCACAGGATTATAAATATGACACATATTTATCACAAGGAGTAAAACCAAAGAATATAGTTCTCATGTGCAGCAAAGGATTGTTGAGCTTCACAAAAATAGAAAGTGGCTGTAAGAAAATAGCTAAAGCACTGAAAATCCCAATTTCCACCATCAAGGCAATTATTAAGAAGTAATTATTAAGAGGATGTGTGTCTAAATCATCCTAATGCGTGGTGGGGAGGAGAGTTTGAGTGGCCAAAGACTCTCCAAGGAACACAGCTGGAGAATTGCAGAAAATAGTTGAGTCTCTATAAAAATCTATAGAAATCCTATAAAAAATTATCAGGAGGGTTTCAAGAAAAATCCTCCTCGCTCATCCATAAACAATCTCCAGCATATTCCGTTGTCAGACACGACTGGATCTTCAAACTGGAACTTCTATGGTCAGATGAAACTAAAAAAATAGCTTTTTGGCAGCAAACCCACCAGATGGGTTTGGTGCAAGCAGGGATAAAAAGTACACCATGCCCACAGTTAAATATACTGCAGGATCTTTAATGTTGTGGGCCTATATTTCTGCTGGAGGTCCTGGACATCTTGGATTCTATCAAATACCAACAGATAAAAAATCAAAACCTGACCGCTTCTGCTAGAAATCCAATAATGGGCCTTGGTTGGATCTTCCATCAGGACAATGAGCCAAAACAAACATCAAAGCTTCTGTCATGGCCGTCCCAGTTCCTTGACCTGATCCCTATAGAAAATGAGCGGGGTGAACTGAAGAGGAGAGGTATGTTTTGTATGAAGGAATGGTCTCTGATCTCTTGTCAGGTGTTCTCCAAACTCATGAGGCATTATAGAAGAAGACTCAGAGCTGCTATCTTGCCAAAAGAAGGTTAAAAAAAGTATTGAAGGGTGGCAATAATTGTGACCAGCGTGTTTTGGAGAAAAAATAGATTTTCCCCACATTTTCAATTCCTTTACTTCAATTTTATTTTTAATTTTTTTGTAAATAAAAGATCAAAAGGATTAAAAATGCACATTTATTTTTAAATGTGTTCCTTCTTTGTTCATATTTACCAAGGGTGCCAATAATTCTGACCACAAACTGTATGGCATCCAAAGGTCTGATACCATGAGTGAAAATACTGTTATTCTGCATTAACTACATTCACAAGTTTGGGGTTTGTAAGATTTTTATTTTTTTATGATTTTGAAATAAGTCTCTTATGCTCACCAAGGCTGAATTAAAAAAACAAACAAAAAAAAACAGTATTTACTGTGAAAAATTATTACAAATTAATATAACCGTTTTATATTTTTTAAACATTTTAAAATGTAATTTATTTCTATGACGGCAAAGCTGAATTTTCAAAAATATTTCAGAAATCATTCTAATGTGCTAATTTATAGCTCAAGTAACATATTATTATTCTTATTATTATAAATGTTGAAAACAGTTGTGTTGCTTAATATTTTTGTGGTTCTTTGATAAAAGCAATAACAGCTTTTATTTGAAATACTTAACATTTGTAACATTTTAAGTCTTTACTGTTTTTTTCTTGATAAATATAATGTGTACTTGCTGAATAAAAGTATAAAAAATAAAACTTCTTAAAAAAAAAGCTTTCTGTAATCTTTCTGAACACACATTTTTGAATGGTAGTGAATTTAAAACTCTACAATCTCTCTCGTTGTTCTTCACCTCTTTGGCTCATTTCACTTTTACATTTCATTAGTCTCCCTTCAATATACACACACACCAGCACTAACACCACCCCCTCCCCCACCAGCCCCAACGCACATATATACTGTGACTGTGGGTGTCTTCTTTCCCAGTTGCAACAGTCTCTTGAGCAAAAAAAAGTGGGACGGTTATGAAGAACTAATAGCCTGACAGACTGCATACACCATCTCTCGCCTCAAGCCATTTCCTCTCAACATCTTTCTCATTCTATCTCTCTCCTCGATCAACAGCCTCTATGATGAGACTGATTTTACTTTCTTCTAGATAAAGTACACTGATATGTGCACATGCATATGTAATCTATGTATGTATGTACCTGTGATTAGAACCTGTGATTAGAACCGTGTTTTGCACAGTATTAACATTTATGCACTGATCCACCTGTGATGGGGCAAAGAGAAACCATCTGTGCTGAATGTTTGAACCTTTTTTAATAGTTGTGTTTGAGTCCCTCAGTTGTCCTCAGTGTGATAAAATGGATCTCAAAATCATTCAGTCACTGCTGTAAAGGGTTCAAATATGCAAAAAATGCTTGAAAACTGAAGAATCTGCAGGATCTGAAGGATTTTTTCTGAAGAACAGAGCTCAGTTTAACTGCTCAGAACAAACAAGGGACTCATGAACAACCATCACAAAAAAAAAAAACAGTCATAGATCATCCAGGTAACCACACACAGTATTAAGAACCAATGGTTCACATACTTTTGAATGGGGCCATTTGAATAAATTCAGCTTTTTTTTTTTCTTGTGGACTATATGTAAACATCGTTTATGTAAAATATCTTACTCAGGACAGAACTAAACAAAAAATAACATGCATTTTGTATGATCTCTCTTATTTTGTTAAAATTTTTCACATTTTCACAGATTTTGCAAGTGGTTCACATACTTTTTCTTACAACTGTATAGTAATGTGATAGATTATGCAGTCCTGTGCGCCATGCATATTCACATATAGACAGATGACTTCAGAATGTACTATACTGTATGCAGATAGATGTGCATGGAGATGTTATTGATCCCTGAGGGATAGTTCAGGAAAAAACAGCCTCCATAGTCAGTATGATTCAATCCTACGCTGTGAGATCCAGTGGATACACAATCTCAAAACCCTGCGTAATCAGAATAACTGACCATCATCATCATCATCATCATCATCATCATCATCATATCAATCTCACTAAGTGCTTTCACAATATGTTTCATCTTTTTAAGCAGTCAAATATGACAGCAACTTTGAGCCACATTCTGTTAAGAACCTCAATAAAGATAAAGCAATATATCTATAAGTTATTACTGAACCAGACGGAGGATTAGTGCTACATTACATGGTTGTTTAGAGAGATTAGATGCATATGATATCAAAAGTAAATTTGACTTTTCTTTCTTTGCTATTTTATTATTATTTTTTTGTTGTTGTTGCTTTTGGCCTACTTCAGTCTGGGTTTTAAAAGATTTAAAATGGAGAGAAAAGCACAGCAGACAGCTTTAAATATGATGAATTAATTAATAATTATATTTTTTGAATTTTCATTTGTGTTGCCACAAGATTGAAAGTATATACAAGGCAAAGACTTTAAATTTGTGCTTCCATGTATTTATGCAATCCCTGCAAAACACTGAATTGCCAATCCAGGACAATGACCACCAGAGCCCTAACCCAGAGTCCTGCATGGGTCACCCGCACCCGTAGTACTTAACAGAACACCCGACACATTATCCGACAGTAAAAATAATTTATTTCAGTACCCGACCCAACCTGTTTGAAATGAAGACTGACCCTGACTGCACCCGAATTAAAATGCAGTTGTCTCTCATGAAACTCTGCAGTGTATACGTGGCCGTTGATCCTCTTAGCAGCATGAAAAAGAAAACTTTTATAAAAAATTGTGAATAGAGTACATAAAGAAAGCGATTAAACAGCGATTCCTACAGTATATAATCACTGAAGCTGCCAATCACTTCAATTCACCGTGATTGACAATAATGCTCAATGCTGCAAAACGCTATAAAACTCGTGAACACAAATATGCACAAGACAGTTCGAAAGCGGCTGCCCATCAACATGTACCAAATTGAGTCTAAATAGTTTTGGCTATTGGACCGGCAGTCCACCCATGCATTTTGATTCCCCACACAAATAACAATGTAAATTTAATTTCACCCGTCACACCAAATATTAGCGGTTCACCAGTTGGGTACCCTCGGGTATCCACCCACATGCAGGACTTTGCCCTAATCTCCCAAAATATTACAGATGTTTCAAACAATATTCAAATTAGTTGTCAGTCCACATGACAATCCACACATCTATCTTTTGTGGTTGCTATTCTTCCCTATGTGTGTAAATCCACATGAAGTGTATAATACATTTTTTCCAAGAACCACTCCACTTTTCTCTCTTTTCCCACCATTTCATTCACATTAAAATTCTAATAAAAGCCTCACTTTGGTGTGATATCACCAATACCATTGAATTACTCTTCAGGCGGTGCATATTACAACAAACTCTCAAGAACAAATATGCATATGTGTAAATGTGACTCACCGTCCAGCCACCTCCATCCGTGCTCATATCACAGTAGACCTGAAAGCCGGCGGGGTAATGAGTGGGAAAAACAGAGTAGATGCCATCTTCCCTCTGACCGCTACCATATATATCACTACAGTCCCGTGGACGAGAGCCTTGAAAAAGACAGACAGAAAGAGAGAGAGCATCAAACACAAAAACCACCAAGACTAGATCCCTGGATGGTTACAGGATAGCAAATAACTGAACTAGGCCAAAGCTAATTTAATGACCAAAGGAATATTACTATAGGTTAGCCAACATGATTTTGTGCCAGTCCTTCCAAGGCAGCTGGTGCTTCTCAATTTACTGGTCTCTGTTCCCAAAAGAGCGATCCTTTTCCCTGATTATAGAAAACACACTCCCCTTCACTGGCAGACACTTGCACACAAATGTCTGCTCCATACTGGGTTCATTACAAGTCACACCTGTGGCTCCAGCAGACACATCAGGGCCTTAAAAGTAAAGTGGTAAAATGCTTTTAGACACATTAGGCCTCCCGAGAGCACAATTTAAGCACAGATGCTTTCCATCGGCTTCCAGCAACTCATCTAATGAGAATTCAGATCAGCAGGGCACAAAAAGACGACAATAGATATGTGTGCTTTTTAAACACAGTTTTCTTGTGAAATCATCTGATGTTGGATTGAGAATCAATGAGTCAACAGTGGAAGGAGGAACAGAGCTCTCTGTTCGGGGACCAAAGGGCTTGTGATTCTGAGCTGGTGATGTCAGAGTATATGATTTGAATCTAAATATTTGCTAATGGTCACGTCCCAAGACCGTTCAAGCTAGCAGTTATTAAGTCCCTCATTAAGAAACCAGAATTAGATCCAAATGTATTGGCAAATTACAGACCCATTTCAAATCTTCCATTTATTTCTAAAATACTAGAAAAAGTGGTGTCGCTCCAATTGTGCTCCTTCTTGCAAAAAAACGCTGTCTATGAAAAATTTCAGTCAGGATTCAGGTCTCATCATAGCACAGAAACTGCGCTCGTTAAAATTACAAATGACCAAATTACAAATGATTCTAGCTTCTGACCAAGGCTGTATCTCAATACTGGTGTTACTTGATCTCAGTGCTGTGTTTGACACTATAGATCATAAAATACTCCTAGATCGACTACAAAATTATACTGGTATTCAGGGACAGGCATTACGGTGGTTTAGGTCGTACCTATCAGACCGTCACAATTTTGTTTATTTAAACGGGGAAAAATCTAAGATAACGATAGTAAATTATGGAGTGCCGCAAGGATCTGTGTTAGGCCCTCTGCTATTTTCAATATATATATGCTGCCACTCGGCAATATTATAAGAAAACATGGAATTAGTTTCCACTGCTATGCCGATGATACTCAGTTATATATTTCAACACAATCAGATGAAATCTCTAAATTATCCAATCTGACAGATTGTGTTAAAGAAGTAAAACATTGGATGACTAGTATTTTTCTCCTATTAAATTCAGATAAGACTGAAGTATTACTTATTGGGCCAAAAACCTGCACACAGAATCTCTCAGACTACAATTTGCATTTAGAAGGATGTACTGTTACTCCATCCTCGACAGTTAAAGACCTGGGTGTTATATTAGACAGCAACTTGTCCTTCGAAAATCATATTTCATATGTTACAAAAACAGCCTTCTTCCACCTCAGAAACACTGCTAAGATACGGAATATGTTATCTATTTCTGATTGCAGAAAAGTTAGTTCATGCTTTCATGACGTCTCGACTAGATTACTGTAATGCATTATAAGCTGGTTGTCCTGCTTCCTCAATAAACAAGCTACAATTAGTACAAAATGCAGCTGCTAGAGTTCTTACCAGGTCAAGAAAATATGATCATATAACACCAATGTGTTACCAATTTTATCATCTCTACACTGGTTACCTATTAAGTTCCGTATCGATTATAAAGTATTGCTAATGACCTATAAGGCTCTAAATGGTTTAGTTCCTGTGTACTTAACCGATCTTCTATCGCCCTACAATCCTTCAGCCTCTTTAAGATCACAAAACTCTGGACTTCTGGTTGTACCTACACTGTTTCAGTAAAATACCACAGTATTTTACTGAAATATGAACTGTATTTTACTGTAAAACAGATATACAGTATGTTACTGTATTTTAAAGTTGCATTATGGGAAATATCCCATTGGCGCCAATAAAATACAGTATTTTTCATTTACTGTAAACTGAAATACAGTCAAAACAAATGAGCGCGAAAACTGACCAATCACAGAGAGGCTTATGTTTCCGCTTGGAGAAAGAAGAAAAGGAAGACAGCGATGCAAGAACCTGGCAGCTGCAAAGGTGTGTACAAATATTCCTGCTTTTTCTTAACATAATTTGAATTTTTGGTTTAACTAAAAAAAAAGAAAAAAAGAACAAAATATGCAGCCACGTGAAGTCACGTCACACTTAACGGTGTAAAGAGAGAGCCTTGTGACACTCGTCTGGTAAACTCGTTTTAGTTTGACGAAAACAACTTTCTGTGTAAAAATTAATGTTTCTCTTTTCTTTCCTTTTTAAAGAACGTTTCACCATCGAAGTATGAACAAGTATGAGTTTCTGTCTTGGGTTTGACTACGTTGGGAGCAGGTGAGTTGATTTCAACTGTGACAAACCGAGCTTTTGTGGGTTTAAAGCATAGGTTTAAAGTCAGTCGTTTCGTTGTGATTTTTAATTGCTATATAATCGTTTGGCTTTAACTTGTTGCCTCATATGAATGTATAGCATGCATTTATTGCTAGAGTAAAACCCGCAATATTATTAATCATGCCAAAAAGCACAAAAACATGGCGAACTCCAGTTTTTCGTTTTTCGTTTTTCCAGTTTCTGAATGGCCATGCTCGTTCCAAAGCCTCTCCCCACTACGTCGCATATGTGGTGCAAACACAGCAAGCCCACAAAAATAACGAACAGATCTNGCAAACACTGTGGCGTCTTTGTGGAGACATTATACGCTGTTATTAATCATGCCAAAAAGCACAAAAACATGGCGAACTCCAGTTTTTCGTTTTTCGTTTTTCCAGTTTCTGAATGGCCATGCTCGTTCCAAAGCCTCTCCCCACTACGTCGCATATGTGGTGCAAACACAGCAAGCCCACAAAAATAACGAACAGATCTGAACATCACGATATGAATTGTAAATGCGGTGTTGTTTATGGCTGTACATTCGTGTCGACTAACGTTAAATTCGCCAGTATCTGTGGACGCCTAAAATGGCACATTCGAGGTGGTAAAAGTTGAATGTCTGATTGCTGGCAGTAATAAGTATTTTACAGTTAAGTCACCATTTTCAGCACACCTCAGAAGAAAGCATAAATATATATGATTTTGAGATCTATCTGTGCAGTTAAAAATTAAACTTCTGTTATTAATACATGACTTTTGTTCAGAAATTAAGATATTTTTAATATCTTATCATTTTTGTCCAGCCACTTAAAGTCCACTAAACCAAAATATTCCAGTTCAAATAGTGCATAAAGACATATTAAAAGCAATCCATATGATTTTAGACTTTTATTCACATATAAACATTGGTCATCCAAATACATAGCACATAAATACAGTATACAGATTCTCAAATTTGAGAATCAATTATGTGTCTTACTAAACCTCTCAATCATATGGATTACTTTTACAATGTCTTTATTCACTTGAAACTAAAAAAACTTTGGTTGACTGGATAGACAAAAATGAAAAGAGAAGAATATTAATTAATGTGTGTTCTGTAAATGAATCAGTCTTATGGGTTTGTAACAAAATAAGGGTAGATGATGACATAATTTTCATTTTTGTCTTAATGTTTAAAACGTTTTTGCACATCAAATGATTTAATGAATTCTTTCTTTTATGTAAAGGTTCGTTGTGATGATTAACCCCGACAGCAAGTGCTCCTCAAAGTTCCAGTTCAGCAGAAGAAGTGGGAAGATGGTGCAAAGGAAGAACTCTGGCCTGAACCCTCATGTATCCTCCTGTATTAAAGGGTTTGTTCACCCAAAAATGTAAAGGATCTCATAATTTACTCACCCTCAGGCCATTAGTTGTATATAACTTTCTTCTTTCAGCCAAATACAAACAGAGTTATATTAAAAAATGTCTTGGCTCTTCAAAGCTTTATAATGGGTTTAAATGGTACCATGGTTTTTGAAGCCCAAAAAAGCACATCCATCCATCATAAAAGTAATCCACATGGCTCCTGTAGGTTAATAAAGACCTTCTGAAGGGAATTGATGGGTTTTTGTAAGAAAAATATCCATGTTTATAACTTTACACACTTTAATAACTAGCTTCCAGTAACGTCCGTACGCGAGTAGTTTTGTTCTTTCATCTGTGCTTCCGCGTTCGCCAATACGTCATGCGTCGGGTCAAAGTTCACTCTTCCACCAGAATCGACTTGTGTACGACTGTTACCCGAGGCCAGTCATAGCTTATAAAGTTATAAATATTTATATTTTTCTAACAAAAACGTATGGCTTTGCTTCAGAAGGCCTTTATTAACCCCCTGGAGTCGTATGGATTTCTTTTATGATAGATGAATGCACTTTTTGGGCATCAAAAAACAAGGTACCAATTACTCTGATTATAAAGCTTATAGAGCCAGGATATTTTTTAATATAACTCCATATATGTTTGGTTGAAACAAAGTCCTAGGATGGCTTGATTATATTGAGTAAATTATGGGATTATTTTCAACCCTTTAAGGAGTTTCTGGTTTTCATCTGGCAAAACGATTAAATGGTTAGTTCACCCAAAAATGAAATTTCTGTCATTAATTAGTCACCCTTATTTTATTCCACCACCATAAGACCTTTTTTCATCTTCAGAACACAAATTAAGATATTTTTAATGAAATCTACAAGGTTTCTCTCCCTCCAGTGACTGCTACTCAACAACCACATTCAAGGTCAAGAACAGTTAGAAAGACATCATTAAAGTAATCCATGTTACTCAGTGGTTTAACATCAGTTTTATGAAGCGACGCAACTGCTTTGCGCAAATAAACAAAAATTACCGCTTTATTTTCAAAATAATATTATTCAAAGCATGTTCACGGAAATACATCATGCTCTCTTTACTCGTTTGCAGGTCAATTTTTGTAAATAAAGTGGTAAATTATATTTGTTTGGTTTTTTTTGCAAATAAAGCACTCCTCACCACTGGAGGAGTCACATGGATTACTTTAATGATGTCTGTACAACCGTTCTGGACTTTGAATTAAATTCCATTAAATTGGAATTTGAATTAAATTTTAATTTGACAAATAAAAATCTTGAATCTTGAATCTTGAATGTGGTAGTCGCGTAGCTGTCAGTGTATGAACAGCAAGCTCTCAGATTTATTCAAAAAGATCTTAATTTGTGTTCCGAATATGAACGAAGGTCACACGGGTTTGGAACAACATAAGAGGGAGTAAATGATGAGAAAATTTTCCCTTTTGGCTGAACTAACCCTTTAAGCTATAAGAGCAAACACATTCCACTGTGGAGAGTTATTTTAAATTTGTAAGTTTTTAAGATTGTTCTTATGACAGAATTTGTTCATTAATTGTTTTAAAATGCTGTAATATTAAACTTTTATGTATAAATGTTACTGCAGGCTTGGGAATATCAGAGTTTGTGAAGAAAACTGAAAGTTCAATCTGCAAGAATATTAAAATGTTATTTCAAGTATTACAATTGAACAATTAAAAACAAAATTATAAACATTAAACAGTTGTCATTGTCTTTTTATAATTTACTGAGACCTGTTAAAATACAGTAATTTACAATTTGTACAGCTTTATAGTAAATAGAAACAGTGGACAACGAATTACAGGAAATTTTACAGTGTAAAGTTATATTTTTTTGATTGTATTAAAATATATTTCTAGAGAAAAGACCCTAAAATTATTGTATTTTTTACAGCAAAAATACTATACTGTAAATATGTTTACAGCAAGTTAAATGGTACTGTAAATACATTTACAGCAAGTTAAATGGTACTGTAAATATTAATACAGTATTTTTGCTGTAATTTAATTTACAGTAAGTTACTGGCGAACTGCTGCCAGTAAGTTACTGTAAATTCTACAGGAAATTTTTTACAGTGCAGGGATCCTTTTTTGGCCCTCTTTTATTCTCCCTCTACATGCTCCCTTTAAGCTCAATATTCCAGAAATATAACATAAATTATCACTGTTACACTGACGACCTCCAACTATATCTTCCAATCAAACAAGGAAATGACTTTTCATTAGATCATCTCTTCTCATGCCTCAATGAACTCAAGTCCTGGATGACAAATAACGCACTGCAGCTGAATGAAAATAAAACCGAAGTGCTTCTACTGGGTCCTGCTGCTACCAACAACTCTATTAAAACACAGTTAGGTTCTTTAAGTAACAACCTGCACAATCGTGCAAAAAAGCTTGGTGTCTATTTTGACCCTATTTTCCAATTTGACAAGCACATAAATGCAGTTGTAAAAAGTAGCTTTTTTCAACTTAGATCTATAGCAAAAGTGAAACAGTTTCTTTCCAGAAAAGACCTTGAAATTGTGATCCATGCACTTATTTCTTCTCGATTGGACTATTGCAACTCTCTTTATGTTGGCCTACCTCAGTCTACACTGTCTCGGTTACAGATGGTTCAAAACTCGGCAGCCAGATTGCTGACAGGAACTAGAAAGAGGGACCATATCTCCCCTGTCCTTGCCTCATTGCCTTGGCTCCCCATAAAATTTAGAGTCGACTTTAAGATCCTTCTTTTTGCATACAAAGCATTGCACAACTTGGCCCCGGATTATATTTCTAATCTTATTTAACCATACACAGCTGTTAGGTCATTAAGATCTTGTGATCAGTTAGTTTTATCTGTCCCTCGCTCTCGTTGCAAATCAAAAGGTGATCGTGCTTTCTCTGTAGCCGCCCCAAAGCTCTGGAACAGTCTACCTTTGTGTATCAGGGCCTCTCCATCACTGGATGTTTTTAAAACCAGTTTAAAGACTTATTTTTACTCTTTAGCTTTCAAGTGA